>MU882928.1:0-25921 GCA_036418205.1 Ostertagia ostertagi
TGCTTCAATTTGAAGGAAAAATGAGTGGGATCCACTACAGTAACAAGTACAACCAGCATTTCCGAACCACATGCCTTCAATGACTTTGATTTGAGGGGGAATTGAGGAGGAGTGGATCTGCTACCAGGGTCAACCGCCCGTTGCGCAAAGAACAACGAGGGGGTCGTATTCAGCCGACCGAAAAGGGAGGGGGTCGTATCCAGAGAGACGGGCTGCAAGACGGCTTGAAAGTGCAGTGTCCGGGAGTGCACTTTCACGCTCTAATGTTCTCCAGGAGCTCTGCACCGTGCAGCTGTCGGAGAGTCACACAGACAAGAGCTCCATGGGAGCATTAGAGCATGCAGAGCATTATAAGTCTCACTATCAGCCATTATTATCCTTAATACACGGACGGCGCTTTCGCTCGACAGCATAGATCAAGATTACAATAGCCAAAAACTTTGTTACAGCGTAGTGCAAAACATGGTCTGTCTTCGATGATCGAACATTCCTGAAATCCCAAGGAGAACAAAGTGTAGAGCAGTTCATGGGGAAGTGAAACAAGAGTACCATATAACAGCACGATACTAACACCTTCTTCAGGAAAATGGAGGACTTTCAAATGCGAGTGCGACTTCTGTCCACAGACAGGTGCACGGCGTATACCCGAGCAGGCGTTTTCCCATAAAAACGCCTTCTCTGTCAGCGGCCGTGAAGCAGACAAACTTTGAAGAGAATTATCTCTTATATCTCTATATCTCCAACCAAAACGGTACAAATGCGATTAGTAACCGGTGCTACATCATCGATAGACTCTTACTCTATCGAGGGAATACCCCTCTCGGTTGTTGAATCTGTTAGAGACCTTGGTTTTCATTATAATAATAAACTAGACTTTTCTGAACATATTAAAACGAAAGTCAGAACAGCTCACTTACGCATATTTCGAATTTTCAAAGGGCTAACCTCGGCTAATAAGAATGCATTGCTGCATGCCTACAAATCCTACGTGAGACCATTGGTTGAATCTAGCACTACGGTATTCAATACCTCAAAGAAGAAGCATATATACAATTGAAAAGGTTCAAAATAGTTTCACTCGCAAATTGTTTATAAGAATAGGTGGTTTTGAGTACTCCAACATACCAAATGCAATCAGTAGGAATAGCTCTTTGGGTCTGACATCTTTGAAATTTAGGCGCAGAGTTTTTGATCTCTGCTTAGTTCATAAGCTGATACAAGGTCTTTGTTTGTCAGGTTCTACCAATGTCTTCAAGATGACACGTTCGAGAACTAGGGGAGGTTCTATGAAAATCTCCTTAACGCGACCTAAAACTAATCTACGTGCCAAAAGCTTCACGTATAGAGCTGGCAGTGATTATATAAACATTGCAAAGAACATACCGGTTACTCTGTCACAAGCTCAGTTCAAGCATCGTATAGTCACAATACTGAGGAACCAAGAGTCATAGTTTTGTGAGACTGATTCCGAAGTTACCTGTTTTAGTATTTGAGTTTTTTGTTATATAAGCACACTGTTCTTTGTATAGAGGTGCTCATTTTCTTTTCCACGTGTGCCTTTTGCAGACGTAATAAACTTATACTTAATTTCGATGCTTTCAAATCAAATCCAAACGGAACAAAGTGTAGCGAATTCGCTGAATTGACTTCTAGAGACACCCCTAGGAAAATTGAGGCAGAAGAAAGAATTTCAGGAAAATTTCACACCTTTTATGAAGTACTCTTCGAGTGGATTCCAACAATCTTTACCGCTTCTCATCACATTAATTTTGAAGGAAGTTATGGGCCTTTGAAGACTGCATAGTCGCGGTCCAGGAAAATGGCTTGAAAAAAATCAAGGTGGAAAAAACGGAACAACGGGACTATTTTTTGAGCGAGTGATTTTGGAAAAAAGTCAGCATTTGAAAGCTCTAATCTTCTAGTTTCTAATTAGCCTTAGACATCTGCAAAAAGTTGATATGAAGAAAGTTATGAATGTTTGAATGTCGAAAACTCGCGTGTGCACAAAAAACGGAACAACGGGACGATTTTTTGAAATATTGAACATCGCAACATTTCAAATACTTTTTAGGAAGAAAACTATTTGAATTTTTAAAATTTTGGTGTCCGGTTCCATGAGACCGCTTCTGAAAAAAATATAACCTTCTGAATGGAGGGGTTTGGATTGCAACGTAATTGCTACAAGGTTTAGTTTTTCAGATTATAAAATAAGGAAAATTGAGAGATCGAAAAAACTTGGTAGGTTTCTGAAAGTAGAAATCTTTACGATTAAAATGATGTATTGGTTTACGCAAAAATTTGGAAATTCCTTCTATTTAATGAATAAAACTTCATTTGCCTCGATTCCCTCCTCTGAGCGAGACAGAGCGCGCGGATTGACCACGGTCCACCACTTCTCCATGTTGGTGACTGCCCACACATCAATGATGAGCATTAAATTATGTGAAAGACATAATAGTTAATACGTACCGATACCCTCCGAAAAGGAAGGGGGTCGTAAAAATTTGGAATTTGCGCAACGCAGGGTTGACCCTGTCTGCTACATTAATTGATACAACTGGCATAGCCGAATTAGATTATTGAAGTGAACATTCTCCCTATTTCCTTATCACGAGCTCGAAATACTGAGCCTAATCTATTTCGTTTTCTGTATAATGATCAGTATCTACCAGGGATTAGTATTGGAAGCTCACTATAATTTCGTGGCAATCCCTCCAACACTGACATCAAAGAGAACTATTCAACCGCTGTATTGTCTACGTTTAAGGTCAAGACTGGCTGTTTATAGAATTACCAGAGTAGTCCCACCTAAAACTTCTTAACCGCCGGCTCTTTCCGTGCATAGGGGTTACCCCTTCGACCTGTCACACCAGCACCTCGTGGAGTTGACGTGTAGGCAACAAAAAAGTTTCATAGAGTAGGGAGCATCGCATCAATCATGACGTGACGGTAGAATGGCAGATCATTACCTAACTGCACCCTCGGTCTGCTAGTGATTGGTTTTTCGCCTCCACCCCCTCCCCGTCCTTCCCTCCTCCCTCAAATAGCCTCCTCCCTCCACTGCAGGACCATGTGGAACGGAAGCGTGTTCCGTGAGTGTTTATGTTACAGTAGCGGTCAAAAGTTTGGAAACTTTTTTATTTTTGATCTAGCGTAGCCGATAGACAATGAAATTGCCCCGAATTCACATATTATATTCAGAATCAAGTGTAGATTACGATGGGCAACATAATTTTTTGAAAACTGAAATCGCATTTGAAAAATACGAATTTTTATAAGAAATGGCGCGTCAAAAGTTTGGAAACTTCCGAATTCCAAAGCGAATTCGGCAAAATAGCTCTCAAATCCACATGATAAATTAGTTATTCGATGAGTAGCTGTGAATTTCTATGTTAGCGTCGTTTTTATTGACATGGAGTTGATTATAAAATAATTTTAGGACTTTTAAGTCGAACCCTACACACTGTGAACTAAATCACATTGTTTGGTGGGATTCTTAACTGGAATGTGGGTTGAGCGACATGCCAGTTCTTCCGTGGGATGTAGAACTCAATTAGACTTCAGATCTTGACTTGGTCGCTTCATAACAGCTTCTTTTTCTGGGTTTAGGAAGGCGGCAGTGAGGAGGTAGGCCTGCATTGGGTCATTTCCGCGATAGAAAACCCATCTTTTCCGGCTAGTTCTGACTATCGAAGGGAAGCATTGTATTCTACAGACTATACTTGTACTTAGCCCAACCCACATTTCGCTGGATACCTAGAACTGGGGAATCGCCGAATGGTCGGACACATCTTCATCCATGACAATACTTCCACTATTTCTGACTGTTGGAATCTTATACTCAAAATGAGGTTCCCATTTGACAAAACACTTCACAGGGTCCACAACATTATTTCTAGGAAGATAGAAATCTCATTCGTCGCTGAGGACAAAGTTTCACCTCTCGCCTTCGGTCCATGTTAGCCGTTAGTGTGCGGAAGCCAGTTGGGCCATCCTGCTCTTGAAGCCCAACAATGGCTTCTTGTTGGGACATCATCCGTAATATTCACCAGGTCGCGGCCGATGTTGGCTGCACTTGGACTTTCATATGATTAGGAAAAAACCAGAAAAAGTTGTCTCTTATGTCGGGGGCATTGGATGTGCCACCACGGGGGATGTCAATGGCTCATGTAAAATTAATAAAAACATTTCTTATTACATTGTATGTACTAGGATACATAATGATAAGGGAAACAAAATTTCCGAAACTTCTGAGGTGCCACCAGAGTCAACCCTGCGTTGCGCAGTTCTCAACGGCCACGTTGCGCAGTTTCGCCCGATTAGACACGTTCTCTCGCGCGAACATTCACACTCGCATGCTCGAGCCGTCTGCGTCTCCGCCCATACAGCGTGCGTTGAGGATCTCTCAACGTGCCGTTGCGAACTGCGCAACGCAGGGTTGACTCTGGCCACTATTGAGTAAAATGCTATTTTCCAAGAGCATTTTGGAAATTGTTCTTTCCGGTCGTATTCTGAACTCGATTTTGTATGAAATATCTAAATTGAGACAATTACGTTGTGTGTCGGCCGCGCTAGACCGAAAATAAAAAAGTTTCCGAACTTTTGACCGTTACAGTATATTCAACTTCTCATCAAAAACGTTAGATATAATGTTGTACAAGATCATAAATTTTCACACACATCTGAGAAATTCGGTGAAAAACTGTTCCGACATAAACTAAAACTCAAATAGGAAGCCATGTCGAATTCCCTCTTAATTTCTTAGTTTGGAAACGATAGCTCCCAAATTTTTATGTAAAATATATAATGCGTTCACAGGTAATGAACAATACCAAGAAGAAAAAATTTTCCACAGAAAAATTAGGATTTGAAAGGGTTAAGCTACGTATCCCGAAGCAGAAGGTCTCATTGTGGGGGAAGGGGAGCATTCAAATTGTGATCCACTTACAGTACCCGAACTAAGCCTTGGAGAAGGGAAGGGAGAGATTCTGTGAAGGGGATAGGAGCGATTTTTTTCACTTTATTGCTTCTCACCTATCCTTGATTGAGTCCTAATGTTTTGGTGGGCTAGTTACCTAACACAGCGTCTTTAAGCAGACCCTTTTTTAAAATTTACAGCCGTAGGCCATGAGCGTCAAAAGAAAAACTAACCAGATATGGATTAGCCACCATCCAGAATTGTACAAACATGGATCTCATTAAAGTATTGGGTAAGCATCCTTGAACTGAAAAATCATTAATTTCTTCAACCCAAGTGGAAGGACTATCTTCAGTACTAGCCGCGACTTGGCATCTGTTTCAGCTACCGATACCTAGCGCCAGTCACACTTACCACTAGGCTTAACGTCAGAAGTTACCAGGATGAGCCAGCGATCATAATCGAGCAAACATGATGACTGCATTCGAGTCTAGTTTCATCACTCTTTTCTACACGTGTATGAATGTGCATTGTCATGAAATTAAATTGTATCGAATTCTCCATCAGACTTGTTTGGTCATCTGTTTTCGAAGAACTCTAATACACTGCGACGCATAATTATAGTTCCACCTACAATTTCAGTACCCGGCTGGATATCATTTTCTCACGATACGGCGCTTATCTCAGTCGGATAGTAATCAGGGTTCCTCCCAGTCATATCCTGTAGCATCCTTGAGAAATTTGTTCGTTATGAAGTCACCCCGACAAATTCCAGCGGAGCTGACACTTTGACAATTCCTCTCTTGCTAGAGGATTCCCCTTTTACGGAAGTGTGACAGCGGTTTTGCCTTTGCTATAAGCTAAGGAACTTGAATGGATAATAATTCCAAATTTTGATTGGGTAAAAGCAAAATGCAGCGGAGAAGCTAAAGCGGATATTTTCGAAAAAATAAGGATAAAAAATTGTTGCTTTCTCAAACTGGATTTCCGTGTTAATATTCAGATTCGCGTTTATATGTGTCACAACTTTGCTGAGCCTTTACCAAAAACATTCCCACATTCAAGTTTTTGGGAATTATGCGTCGCAGTGTATTATGATCTTTTCTATCGTTATGTTCTGAATCTATCGTAATCTATGCTTCAGAAAACTTTGCTGTTTGATGCTTCTGCATTGATTTATTTCTGTTCCGATAGTGGAACCATTATGACGTAAGAACCTTCATCACTGAAGCCTTTTCCACAGTAGAGTAGATATTTGTTAAGACGCCTACGGAAGAGAGACTCGAACTCCACTTTATCCTAATGTTCTGCTAAGCATCACAAAGTTACACGGCTGTTGTTCAATGTCAGCGTTATCCCCACCTTGGTGTGCGAACGATTCACTCATACAGTCATCATAACCAAAACTATGCAAGAGAAGATTAAAAAACACTTTCTACATTCATGTTTCTAGAGATAGTCATACTGACCAGGTCCGTTAGCGAATATCAACAAAGGAGACGTATTTGGCCAGGTAAGGGGGAGTATGTTGAGGCTATTACCACACTCAAAGAATCTAGTTCACAAATAGTTAAAGCTACCCGCGTCCGCCTAATGACACGGGCAAAATGGGCAAAAAGGAATATACAGACTTTCGAGCCTATACACTTGTTGGCCCCCAGCGTTACTGTCTGAACAAGGACAGATTTGAAGCTAGCCGGCATCCCACGGTATCCATTCTTACCTCATAAAATTAATGGTCGCGTTACTTAGACATGACTCCGCTCGAACAAATCCGGCTGATCAATACTGGAGTCCTATAAAATTCTGCCAGACTTAGTAAGAAAAAGCGCAGTTCGTATTTTGAATAGCACTGCTGTTTTTTTTTGGCAGGATACAAAAACTTCTTGAATGAAGAGTTTATCTAGAGCACAACGATAATTTTCACGTTTCACAAGCAGGCATTCTCATTTGGAAGAAGCAGTAGCTACTTGAAAGTAGAGTTTCCTGGGAAGTATAAAACAACAACTCGATTATACAAAATGTTGAACCATACTACCGAATGATAAATTTCAACAATACCACTTATCGAGTCCTCGCCTTTGAGGCGAAGACAGTACGCCTACGTATCAGCACCTAACCGATGCTTACCAAACGCTTCCATGCACGATCAACGCTCCACACCCCCATCGTCACTGATCCGGGTATGAAATCATGGCGCGATAAAGAGATCTTATAATTAGCTGATACACGAAGTGAAATGGTTGGCGCATCTTCCTCCTTTTGTGTTGACGCGCCAAGGAAACGTCTATCACGGTATTTGTCAAGTTTTCTCCCCATTCATCCACGATAGTATAGCCGCCCTGCTCGCCTAGTGTAACTCGTGCGCAATTTGAGAACTGAATCTCTTCCGAAGAAACTCTTTCCATGCCGCCTTCTCTAAATCTGGCCTGAACTCATTCACGAGAACGAGGGTAAATGCTTGCTGTCTTGAGCCACATAAGGCAAACGAGAAGTGGAAGGGTATTCTGATGTCGTATGCTTGGCGCTTAGAGTGTGGATTCTCATAAGTGAACGAGTCTGTCTATCTTGAATTGTATAGCGTGCGGCGTCATGTGCCCGTCATTTGTTCTTTTTTCTTTTTTGGGATGGTCGCTAAGCGTTTGTCGGCCTCCTATTTCATCGATACTCATCCATTTGTGCCGTACGAGACCATAATGTCCTAACCATACCCTTTTTGCGTGCGTCCTTAGACATAAGGCAATCGAGAGTGGAAGGGTAATGTCTGGTAGTGAGGCAATTCAGAGTGGTGCGGATTTGAAGGAAATTGGTCACAAACTGAAGCCGTGCGGGGTTTGCCGTTTTGTTTTTCTTTTGTGGGATGTCTTAAAGGGCTTTCTCGATCTTATTTCATCGAGATTATCTCTAGGTATCCGCATTTCTAACATTTTTAGGCAGTTCTCGCTCACGATTGTCGTGACACCTGTGGCGCATGCGCGAAAAGGTTCTCCATCTAGGATATAGAAGACATATAGAAGATGAGTTCCATCCCAAAATCTGCACCATCTAATGGGCCGACGGCTGGATGGCGGCCCGATATTTTCGAAGTGTCAAAATCTCGGTTTTGCCAAGAAAATTGCCTCTAAGGGTAGTTTGGCTTTCTGAACACCTACTTACTTGGAGCAGAAGCGCCTGCGTGCGTTATTGGTTGGTGTCATCAAGAAGTGGTGCTCGACTTCATCATCAGCTCATCCTACGGGTTATTATGGGAACGGTGATCAAGAAACATGTGCGAGAGTCATTTTGGAAACATTGCGTACAAAAGCAAAGGAATGAACTTGCAGAGGATTCGAACCCACGAGTCTTTGCTCTGGGACTTGCATTACTTCCACTGTACATTTTCCGTTTCATAACTCTGTTCAGAAAATCGTTTCGTCAACAGTTAACAAACAAAAACAAGTCAAAATTCATTGCTAAAGCTTTCAGCCTCGCGGTCATTGCCGATATCGGCTAACCGGCTCAACACGTTATACGTGTGAGTGCTGACAAGCTATGGTACGTATACCATGAAAAGCTGAGTTGGGAATGAAATGGTGCCCCGGTAGCGTAACTGGTAGCGCACTTGCCCGGAAAGCGAGAGGTGCGGGTTCGAGTCCCGTCTGGGGCGAAAGTTTTGTTCACAACCCAGCATTCTTGTGAAAATGAAATTATTCTTTTCGGAATACAATGAATTTATTGTCGCCTTCTTTTCGTTGCCTCAATCTAGAGTTCATGGAACTTTTCACCTTCATTGTAATCCATTTCTTAAAGGCAAAGTTCGGGCTCAGACCCACCTAATAAGCCCTTAAAGTGGCTAGAAGCATGGGACGCAACTGCAGGCGACTCGCCAAGTTCCCGCATCGAAATGCGTCACTAAGGCGCTAGGGCCAAGGACTTTGACACGCTCCACCTGTTGCGACACGCTCCGCCCACCGCTCGATATCTTGTCTGCGTCGCAATGCTGATCTGCTCTGCTCTTTCTCTACCGCTCTCCGCGCTCACATTATCTCTCATCTCCCTGCCGGCCTTTTGAACTTCTCCGCAGCGTAGAGCAAAAGGCTCGTATTTCCTGTGTATTTCACGATTTTCTTTCCTTTTTTCTCCACTGGCGGTCCACCTCCCACCCCTACATTCACATTTGAGTAGAATTACCTCATCAGTTTAAGCTTGAATCTTGCCTTTAAGGATTCCATAGGGTTATGGCCTGGCTGCATGGCTCCACTAAGGAATTAGAGATCCAGCCCCACGGTGGGTCAAAGCTCCCATGGGGTTGTTCTGCGATGAGGGTTGAGATGCAATCCCTGTTTTTGCAATTCTGTGTTGATACATCATAGCATCTCCTCTCGAAAGATCTATCCATGCACTAATGTGAACGAGACATCTACCCTTACCTCTGCGACAGCCCCACATTTGTATCATCTGGAGTAGTTCGAAAATTTGGTCTCTTCAATATTCCCTCTCAGATTCCGACTCTACTTCGTCATTGAGGATCTGGGCCTGAAAGGATGAGATCGGAACATAATAGAGTGCCACAAAAGTTGGTGCCACTTTTTTGTACCTCACTCCAGAACTTTACTTAGCCTTTTTCAAATGGTCAAACATACTGCAAAGAGCCACTACCTGAAGTAATCCTATGTATGATTGGTTCAAAAGCACCTTTGCTGCTCTATTCGAGTCCAGAATGGGACAAAAAAAGCCATTTTTTGAGCTCGATTTGTGAATGTATGATAATACACAACGTTGTACGATACTTCACCTTGCCGTCGACCAACATGCGATATCAGAAGGTTACATGACAGGAGACTATGGTCTGGAAGAAAATCATGGTCCAAGAAGACAACCCGTGCCAGTTGGACCTGATGTATTCTCCCACCGAATCACCACACAGATGTTTCAGGCACACAGTTAACGGGGGTCTGCCTTCCTTTGAATTTGTTGGAGCTCAGATAAAAAATCCTCATGATTGACCTGTAACCAGACGAGCGCGAGACGAATCCATTTTGAAAGTTCTGTCCTGTTCCACCCGCACGCCGTAGATGAACAGTGCTGTTTCTGCTGATGAGAAGTCGGGGTTACTTGCTACCTATTTGCAGAAGTACCAGTAGCTGGATCGATCAGAAGAGGCCGAACTATCTAATTCAGCAGATGGCTCTGGTCATGTATGAAATACGGCCTCTTGTTGGAGAAAAATATTCAACCGTCCATCGAGACATCTTCCTCGCGGTAAAACCTGCAATGGTTTTTTTCTTTTTTCAAACGAATTCTGGTCTCATCACTTTTGCGGCGTTCGCACGGCTGTGGATCAGAAAAATAAATGAATTTTCGATTGCGTCAGCTTGGAAATTGTTTTCGAGTGGTGCTTTGCACAGCATTGTACATTTTCGTTCATATTATATTTGCACGGTCCACCGGTCACTGCACTTTAAGGGAGCTTGTTTTCGTAGAGTGATGAATAGGCAGCGGCTGTGGCACAGAGTATACCGAATAATCGGGGCCTGGTCTGCTGAAACGAAATGCGAAAGCTTGCTTTTCAGAGAATTACGAAATCGGGGCTCACCGCGCTTCTGGCTCTGCAGTCATGAAGATTGTCCGCGTGAAGCTTGTACACGTGAACTAGTACAGTACTGGAAGTACTAGAAATGGATACAAAATTATACATGGGAATATAAGTATTGGGTTGTCCAGAAAATCCTGCGACACTTTGAACAAATAACTTTAGGGAAAAATCAAAACCCTTTTCAGTTGTTTTGGCATTTGATTACTGTAGTGTGTCTTCGAAGGTTCCAGCAGAAGCGTACATGAAGGCTTCAAGCAACGTTTTACAGCTCCAAACTTCTCTCTGAACTGAGCCATCTTTTGACATACTTTATTTCTCGAGCTCCTATGAAAACTCTGCTTGCATGCGTTGCAGCTAGCATCTGTGCTGTATTCAGGAGGTGACTCGTTCAGCAGGCCATAGGGTCCACTTGTCCTAAGGCTTCGCATCCGGAGATATTTGACTCAAAGTAAAGCACTGCTCTGGTCGGCCGTAGGTGATGAATGGTGAGCATTTGCTCAACTTCCACGAGCCAATTGCTACCAGTCGTGAGTTAGCAACAACGCTGAGGTGCACTAACTGACAGTTATCGAGGATCCCTACGTTCTTACAGGGCAGCATGTTCGCAATGGGTACCACATGGGTTGCGCCAGTCTGGGGAGGCGAAGTGTGTGACCATGGTAGAGATTTCTCTTCTTTCTTCGCATCAAAGGAATCTCTTGACAAAAATGAAGATTAAGGAAGATAGCTCAAGCGTTGAAGAAACTGTACACATAAGCTCTATGGATTCGACCGGGAGTGAAACTGCCTGGAGGGGTTGATGGGGTTGCATTTTGATCGTTCACAAAAGGCTGCTGGATACTTGCACCGCGTAACGACCATTCCCGGCTCTATTGAAATTTGGTCGAATCTATGCGCAAAGTTCACCTGCAGATGCGCAAGACTGTGTTATCCCGTCCCTACGCATATCTACATGCGACAAAGGATTACATAACAGAATAACATGGATTTTGATTGAAAAATTTCGCAGTGCTTGGCTTACTCGCCGGGCTTGCCCATTTCTAATTATTAGATAATTAGTGCTCTGAAGCGTCATTAGAAGATAAAAATCCGATGACTGAGGTCAACTCGAAAATGGGATCGATCGCTTCTTTTCAAAGCAAACGCCGGAATCCTAAAGTAAGAGAGTTGAGAAGCTGCCCGGAAAAAGTGTACGTCTCCTATATGTAATGGTGATAGCTGATTGAATATTTCGTTCAACAAAAGAAGGTGCAATCAAAAATCTTGGATAAGGTGTCGCAGGATATTCTGGACAACCCAATATTATTACTGAAGATTAGAGGCAAAAATTCTGTGGTTTCTTTCCCAACAGAAGTTTATAAACTTTGCTTCTTTGTGTGCATTAGAAAATCCTGCAGTCAAATTTCTACTGTGACTCCTCTTTATGAATCTATGAATTGACCACTGCACGAATTATTTTGTGTTGATCTCGTTTTTTTCACTCAATACACAAATTCTGTTGACATGTGAGGTGACGGCGCCCGCAAAGTCGGTCCTGTCCCGCACGACGAACATAATAAAAGAAAGCGAAGCGAAAAGCAGAAAATGGCCCGTTGTGAGCCACTAGAATGGTACGCCAACTAATCTTGACCTTAGTTTGCGGTTGGTTCCACTCCTTCGCCTTTCTGTTCAGTGATCGATCAAAGGCCAACATGTGCGGTTGTGATGTGAAGGTTGACAGCGGCTCTCCGTCCTATGTCTTTATTTGTCGAGCACTCATCATTCTGCGTTTGAAATGTTTTGCGTAAGGGCTCTCTTTATAGTTTATGTCACAAAAATGCTAAGGTTGTTTCACAGTAACGGCTAGAAGTCTGGATCTCCTTGGAAGAAGCACGCCATTTCCATGATGTCTTTCGCAGGATAGTACACGCAGTTGCATCCATATTTTGAATGCGGCGGAAGACCGGCGACCTAAATACTTTGGAAAATGTAGAAATTATTTACGACCACGATACGAGATGTAATGTAAATTATGTTATTTGGTTATTATTTTGTTTGAGCAGGAGTAAATTTGTTTCACCTTCCTTCAGAGGAAGGGATATTCCTCAGACTTCAGGTGATTTCTTAATTTCTCAAATCTTCAAGGAGAGGATTTGAAGAAGTCCCTTCGCCTTCATTCTGTACGTGTCCGTAGAAAAAGACCAAATATTTAGGACGTTTCCAGCTCGTGCTCATCGGTGAACAAATGAAGGAAAAATGAGTTTTAAGGGAGCTACATTATTTGATTGATCATACTATAAAGCTTCATAACTCAAATAAAATTATGTGCACTCAACCCAAAATTGTACTTTGAAGCAATTTTTCTGTGGAATTTTCGACTCTAACAGTATACCAGTTATAACTGCAGTTCTAGGCTTTCATACTGTAATTATTTTCAAGAGAATTCCAAATTTGGACGGGGAACTCGCGTTTCAAAGGGAAGGAGGGCAAAACCTCTAAAGTTTAAGTGTCCAAGAGAATTTCCGGTACACTTCAAACCCTTCCCATATCTGAGGGCTATGAGAAGACGAAGAAGTCCTGATTAGTAATTAATCTTCGGCCTAATAATTTAAAACCCCAATTAATATGCTGGCGAGCTAAATGGCACATTCTAAAATTCTATATAAATTAGCTCTTAGTAAACATTTCTGTAAGCGTGCTAGTCATAGATATTATGGAACTTGCTTATAATTATTGGGGTGTTACAAATGTTTTAAATGCACAAAGAAGGAAATTTTAAGGTGGCACCCACCATTGGGTGCCATTGTCCCACGCGACATAGTGGCACCCACCGGTGGGTGCCATTGTCGTCAAAGGGTTGATGGAGCCATCGTTTTCGGTGTCTCAGAGCTAAAAAGGCATCCTTCGGCCTCGATAGAGAATTGAAGACTGAAGACTGAACTTAGCACGTATTTCCCATATGAAGGGAACACGCTGAAACTTCATGCGACCTAAGGCTTCGTCGGAAAATCGGTGTTCGGTTCGGCACTGCGTACAGCAGAAATGAGTGAATTTTCTACTTATACAACACACGTGAGTGATTGACTGCTTAAACTGACTAGTTTGAAATGTCATTCTTATAGTGTACGGCATCAGCATGAGATACCCTCAATTAAAAAGAGCTGTGTTATGTGTATTGGGCTATCTCTTGCTGTTTTCGGAAGAGCACACAGGGATGGCCAAAAAAAGAGACACTTTGCCCATGGCGCACATCATCAAACTTTTCGTCGCACAGGGTGCCGCTGTTGATGAAAGTTTTACGGCAAAATATCCCTTAGATGTCCTCCCATAAGTAGAAGCAGGCCTCCTCCACTGCCCTCACCGTCCTCAAAATATGACGTCATCTTCCATCACCGTTAGCTCAAGAAGGCCTACCAATCGTTCCAGCCTGAAGCTGCTACGAAATTTCTTTAATCGGATTACTGATAGGTTGCTTCCTAGGGACAGTAGCTCTGAATATGCAAGACCCCTTCCGACCAGCCTTTCAGATAACGTCGCAATGGTCCATGATCCGTCGAGGACCACGTTGAGCTCGCAACGCACGGTGAGGTCCCCACGGAATTCTTGTGATGTCGTTGGTGCCGAAAGCTGTTGTATCGTTTTTTGATAGGTTGGGGTGTGCCCGTCAATACTTGGGATGGTAAGAAAGTCCTGAGCCGATTTTTTGAAAGCTCCAGAACTTTCGCTTATTGATCGATACCTAGAATCTGCTACGTGATAGATTATCGCTGTCGATCATACTTCTCCGCAGTAGGTATATATAGCCGGGTTGCCTTCTTTAACTTTAATCATGATGTCGATTCCACAAGAGCACTTTCGAGCGATCATCTTCAATGAATGGCGCTGCGGCACAGGAGCAGTGGAAACCGTCAACATTATCAGCATCGCATTGGGAAGGGACACCACTTCCATCATCAGTGCCAAGCTCTGGTTCGCAAGCTTCGAGGAGGAGACACGGCTTCCGAAAACAAGTCAAGGTTGGGAAGCCCCCAAACAGTGGAAGACTCCACCGTTCTCGGCGCTGTCGAAGAGGATCCGGAGGTTAGCACCCGCAGCCTTGTGATAAGACTCGGGTGCACCCATCCCACAGTCCTCGGTCCCCTCCACGCCCTCGCCACAGGAAAGTGCTGACTCGATGGATCCCTCATGTCTTGACCGATAGCACGCGGTTCAGGCGGGTACCCATTTGTCAGTTTCTCCTTCTTTGTCCGCACCGAAAGGAGTTTTTGGAAGGCATGATTACGAGAGATGAGAGTTGGGTCCTCTACGATTCTAACAAGCACAGTGCCGTGTGGCTCCCTCGAGGAGAAGACCCGCCGACACAAGCAAAATCGGACCTTCACCCCAAAAGCTGTCTTCTTTGCTGCCTCTGGGATTCGTGAGGAATGTTGTATTATGAGCTGCTCCCGCAAGGGCATACCGCTACCGGCAGCATTTACGCCAGTCAGCTCCAGAAACTAGCGGACGCTGTTCGAGAAAAACGACCGAGACGAACTTCTGTCCACCTACTCCACGATGACGCCAGGCCCCACATAGCTAAAGAGACCCGTGCAAAATTGGAAGAGCTGATCTGGGACGCGGTTCCCCACCCACCTATTCCCCTGACATTGCCCTCTCTGATTATCACTTATTTCATCCCCTCAAGGCATTCCTAGCGAAGAAAAAATTCACCAAAGTTGAAGACGTTGAAAGAGCGGTCAGCGATTTCTTTGACTCTCAGTCTGCTCAGTTCTGGGAGAAGGGGCGCTGACCTGCCCATTAGGTGGGACTCTGTAGTGAGTAACAATGGTGATTATATTGTTGAGTAGATTCCATTGTACGCGGAATAAAAGTAAAGCAAAAAAAAGTGTCAAACGGCTCAGGACTTTCTTACCTTTCTTATATTAAGTTGAGGGCAGTCGATTTGAGTTTAGCGAAGTGTGATTGATGTTCTCTCAAATGTGGAGTGCATTGTCTCTGTTTTTGGCCATCGCTGTACATGTATAGACATATATGAGAATTCGACGTGCTCAAGTAGCTCATAAATTCAGTTTTTGGCGCAGGGTCTCAGAAGTATTGAAAGGAGTCTGCTCGAAGCAACTACGTACCAGGCGACGCAATGAAAGAATCGGGTTAAGCGTGCGATTTTGGAGAGTAGAGACAAATCGATCGATAGAATAGGATGCAGTAGAAGTGTGAGATGTTAATGCAATAAGTCAAAAGGCCAGAAAGAGTTTCTAGTGACGGCACTCCAAGAACCAAGTGGAAGCATTTCCGTCGCCAGCATTTGTGACAGCTGTCCGGCATGAATTTTTTATCAAAACAAATGCAATTTTTTGCGTTTTCCGTGCTTATCGTGAGCGATGGGTCCCAAGCCAGTGAATAATGGATGGAATAGAGACACGTTTATCCGAGTTGGATTCTTTCAACATACGAACTCCATTCCTCCTCGACTTCTATACACCTTTTCAGCTTTCCATGGCTTCTTTTAACCGAATAGGTGAAGTGGAGGAAATGCCATGCACTTACCCGACCACGTCATTTATGTTGGGAACACCTTTGGCATTGCTCCCTACACCAATTTGTTTTCTGCTCTGTAGGCTTTCTCCCAACCGAGTTATGAAATTTTTCATAAAGCACTGCTTTTTTGGAGAACGCCCCGCCCACCGGGGGTGGGTCTCCCTAATTCGATGTGACTTACCAATGCACACCTTTACCCACTTTTTGGCCCAGTTTCGAGGTCGTTTTGTAAGAGAATTCAAAATCTCGGTCGTCAGTACAGTTCATTTCGATGCACGCCACGCCCACTGTGGGCGGGGCCAGGAGATGTATGTTCTCTTGCCCACCCATCCCACACTTGACCCGGTCTCCTCCAGGCGGATCCCGAGGAGCTAGGGAATTTCGTGACAGACATACAGACACGACAGACGACAGACGACAGACGAAGCGCTTTATAGTAAGTAGGATGGCCCACTATTTATGTGCACTGTATAAGAGAACAAATATTATTCTATGATATGCACACTGTAGCTGAATTGTAAAGTATAAAGGAGAATTCTTCAAGAAACCATAGGATGGCATGAAGTTTCGATGCCGCTGAAAAGTACGCAGTGAATTCAACTTCTTAACGACACCAATTAGCATTATTTTTTCGGACGCGCCGGAAACGGAAGTATTTGAGCTAGTTTATGAATCTTTCCAGTCGCAAAACTGAGAAAGCAGTAGGAAGCGTAAGCAATTGGCGTTTAAGAATATTATTTACAGCTCAAATAAAAGCGTCAAGAAACCAATTGACATGCGCTTTCAGAATTTTTTTACGGCTGGTTTTCACTGCATCGTCTCCAGAGTTGCAATGATTACTGTTATGGATGAATAATGAACAATCTTTCATAGTATCACTTGTTTTCGAGTTCTCTCGAAAACATCTCCTCTATATAAGCCTGTGACTTCAGTATGGTTCAGTTTATGAAGTCCTGAATAAAGCTTCTTCTTCTGTACGACTACCAACGTAACAATTACCTATTAGGTGTGTTTTCAATTTTAACGAAAATGGCAACCTACAGCAGGGTCAATCGCCCTTTGCGCAAAGTACAACAAGGGAGTCGCATTTTGTCGACAGAAGGTGAGGGGTTGCAACCAGGGTCTGTCCTATCGTTGTTACTTTTCGAAAAATTTTTACGACCCCCCTCCCCCAACGTGGATTTGATACGACCCCCTTTTCCCTACCTCCACCATCTCCATCTTCCATCAAAACCCCGCCCACTTTTTCCTCCAAAAATGCCGTCGAGCGGGGGGGGGTATATAGTCACTCTGAAACGGTAAATATCTCCGAAAATTTCCTTCTATTTCCACCATTTCAACCCATTTTTTACCTATACTCCCACTACTTCCTTTTCTAGGGGGGAGTCAAACCCACACGTGATTTCGAGCGACTAAAGTGGGTACGACCCCCCCCCTCCTACAAACTCAACCAGGTACGACCCCCCCGTTGTTACTCGTAACAACGTAGGGTTGACCCTGGTTGCAACCTCAAGTACCAATCACAAAATTTGAAGGCGCCAAGCACGGCTAAGTGACAATAGAGAACAGACTTCAAAATTCCACTGCGATTACGCACCACAGACAATTGAATGCCATCCCAGAGCAAGATTTCCTGCTAAGGTATGCCAGCCCAGTGCGCACAGGCGAAAAAAACTTTTCGAATAAACTCCCACGCTTTTATACCAAGAAGGAGGAAATTGCAGCGATTTCTACGAATTGGCCACTACGGTCCTAATAGAAACCTCTGGCAAGAGAAAGGTTCTCCTCTCAAAAACTGGGGACCTAGCAATTTCTGTAAAGTGCTGGTCCAGTTAATTTCAATGGTTTTTAACGCTTCTCAATGTACCGACGTTAAGAAGCTTATGGCCATTTGAAGATCACAAACTCGCGTTTTAGGAGGGTGAATAGCCGGAAAGGCAATAGATGGGAAAAACGGGACAAAAGGACGATTTCTTCATCTATTGCCGATTTTCGAGAGAGAAAGGTCAATCAGAAAATTTAAATTTCTTTGTAAGCGTCTCTCTCTAGTTTCTAATTAGCCTTACGAGGGAAGGTCATCAGGTCGGTCTGGCCATTTGCAATGAGTCGTATACCGTTGAAGTCGCCTCGAGGCGCTGAGCTCAGAACTGCCTTCCTTATCTGCTAAACGATTCTTTGAACGTAGTTATAAAGCAAGGAAGCGCAGTGGCAGTGCCCCGAACTCGCGAGCAAGAGGTCGTGGAAACGGTTCCTCGTATGTTTTTTTCTGCTTTTCATGAAGATGGAGACGAGAAGCTTCGCTAATTTGCCAACAATTGCCATTAGTTGCCCCAGCGAAATATTCGTGTATCTGTCTCCCGTTGTTTTTCGCAATACAACGGGCTATATCTAGCGTTGCCTGCTTCTTCTCGTCCTAACTTTATCCAGTTCTCATTCCTTGGCCTCCGTGCAGCCTGGCTCCCCTCTTCCTTCTCTTTTTTGCCCAAAAAGAATGCTCCGAATTTACCGTCTTGGGGCGGTTCGTTTCCTATTTTTTCTTCATTAGTGACAAGTTATCGTCAACCCCTACGTTCAAACCCATGCTGCCCCTGTTAGTCGCAAAACAGATCATCGGAAAAATGATTATATCTACAAAAGTATTTCGACTGGGGTTTGTCGCCTTCTCACCGTTCGTATGTGATCTTACATTGCATAACGTAGGGTTATCTTGAAGACATACCTGCCAGCGCTGGAATAAGTGCATGGTTTCGAATACTTTCTCCTTCACTGTCGGATTAGGTCGGGTCCAAAAATTGCTGAAGAGACACTGTATTCTATAAGAACTGTAAAGTAAAAGCACATGCAAACAAACCGTCCAACTCTCTCTGCGAAAGTGCCATTCACTTTATGGATCCGTCCAAGCAAAAACAAGAAAACTTTTCTTCGCAGATACTCATCCCATAACTGCAACGGCTTGGTTCATAATGTTTGTAATTAAATTTGCGCTCTGTGAAAAAATTCCTACTAGAGCCCTGTGTGTGGTGTGTTTGTGTGCATGTACATCATGAAATTTAATTTCACAACACCCGTAGAGCGAATTGGGCAAATTCGCTCAAAAAAGTCAAATCATGTGCATGACGGGGACACAGGCATTGGTTGGGAGAAGCAGAGGGTCGCTTGGATGTCAACGTGACCAATTCCGTTGCCCATTCGCCGATTGCAGTGGAATGATCGCCACATGTGGTACAGGAGGTCGCATTGGAGCACAGATGGCCATTGGTATGAGCTTATTACGACTAAGGACTGATAAGTGGCGTCTGATTGAAAACCGCTCAAGATTGCTCCCAGGTTGGACCGTGTTCTACGCGTCATCAACCAAAGGATTCGAGATATGGTGAGATGGAGAACAGTGGAACAGGCTCTTATAAGATGTACTCCGTCCAAAACGTAAATGGTGCTGCACCCTGAAAGTGAGTTCCGGCGCATTACCACGTCGGTGAGGGAGACGTCATTGCCTTTAAACTGTTGGCGAACATTGTGCAGCTGGCGTATGCGCTCACAGCTTTGAGGACGTGTGGGACCGTGTTGGGCAGCGGCGATTGGCGCTTGCAACACACAAGTTTATTAATTTTTCGCGCTATGCGCTACTTCTTTTCTAATTTTTTGCATCTATTCTATAGACCACACCATAACATGACTAGACACGGCAAGGTTCATCGAATGGTTGAATATGCTCCTTTCTAGCAAGGGTTTTCCAAGTTCTACGAATTTCATAATTGGTATGCATCTGTATGGTAATTGCTGGACCTCGGTCTTAAAAAGAGTAGTGAAAAGGCTGAAGGAATAGGACTTTACGGATAGTTAGCAAGATACAAGTTTTTTAGTGGCCAGCAACTGGAGTCAGAAAATGAGGGGTCGCACTACAGGTCAAGAACTACTAATAATTAGCCTTTTCATTTGCCAGAGAAATAGGTCGATTCGATTTGAATACAGTGTTCTGAGAAGTGAACACGAGAGATATCAAAATATATGTTTCAGCGGGTTTTTGCAATAGTTAAGCTCAGAAGGTTTAACAGATTCTTGTAGAACGGTCGGGCTAGTCTGACCAGAATCGCTCTTAGGTCCAAGCGGTGCGAGAGGTGGCCCAAAACACGCGTTGTCGTCAATGGGGTTAATAAAGGTGTCAACTGGGAGGAGTGCCAACATAGTTCGCTGCCCAGTTCGCTAATTAACTTTTCCTTTCCTCTCCTGAAATCTATAGCGACCAAATCCTGTGAATTGTTTCAATTTCAAGGAAGACTGAGTAGGAGTGGATGCGCTGTAATTAGAACAGCCAGCATGGCCGAACTAGGTGATACCAAATAAGCATTGCCCCTGATTCCTTATCAAGAGCTCAAAATACAGAGCCGTTAATCTATTTTATTTTCTGAATAATGGTCAGCTTCACCAGATATAGGAATTGGATGCTCATTATATAAACAGCTGCATCTCATTCAAGCATAACCATAAGGAACCGAAACTTTCAATCGCTAAATTGTCCGAATTCAAGACTAAGGCTGGCTGGTTATAGAGTTATGGTGAGAATCAGTCTAGCTCGGGAAGAAGTGGTGTACTGGCAGGTGGCACTGCTCACCACACGCCGGTGTATTGAATCCTGAGACATGCGTCGTGCGGTCAACCAAGACTCTCACCCCTTCAGGTTCTATTAATTGTTACTAGATTTGTTGGAAGGAAAAAACTGATTTGTACATAGGCAAGCCATTGTATACACCAAATCGCACTCACATGGTCACTGCGACTCTCACTATCCAACTGGATAACCTATAGGATACCAGTGAGAGTGGATTACCTATAGGATACCAGTGAGAGTCGTAGTGCCGAGCTGGAGCCTAAGCCGGACAGCGTCCGGGCAGCTTGGAATGCAAAAAGGGCAAGCTCCAAGAGGCGATCAAGTCATCTCATGGGATTTGCGACTCCAGAATTCACTTTTTATTGAGAAGGGCGCGTGAGATGTCTGTTGCGTGAGGGTCCAGGCAGCATTTGGGACGGGAATTTTGCCTACGTATCTGAACTCTAATAATCTAGTACTAGCAGAGCATCTCTAATAGCCAATGTCATTATCTAGTTGGCGGCTTTTCAGTTGAATGCGAAGAAACCGGCTATTGCGTACAGGAGACGGCTTCTTCTCGTCACTCTGATATGTGTCACTGCTTCATCTTCTCGACTAATTTGGTAGTGAAATTTTCAGGTCTCATGTCGTTGAGATAAGGGAAGCACTCAAATCGAGCCACTCACAGTACTCGAAACGAGCTTTAGGGAAGAGAATTGATTTTGGGAATAGAGATGAGCGATTTTTTCACCCTAGCTTTTCTCAATTATCCTTGGCTAAGTCCTATTGTCACCTACCAGTGGTTTGAAAATGCTCTCCTCTGAATTTACCCCGAAGGTCATGAGCGCCAATAGAAAAACTAACCAGATATGGATTAGCCGTCATCCAGAAGTGCTGAAACTTGTATTTAATTTCGGAAGGGGGTTCGCATCCTTGATCTGAAAAATCATAAGTCCCTTCAACCCAAGTGGAAGTGTTTGCTTCAGAGTTACAGCCGGACTTACACGGAGGGTTAACGAAAGAATTCACTAGGAGCGAGGATAGCGCTGTGATAACTAACAGCATGTTGATTGCGTTTGAATCTAGTATCACCGTTCCTTTTCACACATGTATGGGGTGCACTGCAATAAAATTAAATCAGCTGTATCGAATTTCATCAGATTTGTTTGGAATTTGTTATCGAAGAATTCCATTCAGTGATCCTATTTATCGTGATGTCCTGAAGTCACGTAGCCTGCGCTCCAGAGAGCTTTGTTGTTTCATGCTTCAACATTGATTTATTTCTGTTCCGATAGCAGTGCGACAAACTTTGACACGCAGATTTTTACACGAATCGCAATTTGTAAAGAAAAGATTCTGAAGAGAGGCTCGAACTTCACCTAACCCTAATGTTCTGCTCAGCACCACAAATTTATGTGGCCGTTGCTCAATGCTTCCGCGTCATCATCAGATGGTGTGGGTGAACGATTCACTAATACAGTCATCATGGCCTAAACCACCAAGGGAAGAAGGCGAAAAAGGAAAACACTTCCTACAGTGAAGTTCCTATTGGCAGTGATTCAGACCAGGGTCAAGCGTCCGTTAGCAAAGATCAACGAGGACCTAGGAGGTTGGTGAAGGGAGGTCAACTCAAATATAAGTTACAAAATATGAAGGTGCGCATGGCATGGCAACAAACACTTTCAACTACCACTGCGGCTACTCATCGGAAACGATTGAATGGCGTAGCCCAGAGCAGGAGTTTTCGCCAAACCACTTCATTTTCCACTTTCATCTATAGTTTCTATAATACTTGATAGTTACAGAATTCATAAATGTACGCTTTTCCTTGTGTGCTTTTCATGAACATCTCAAACGTGTGTATTTATTTTCCTACATTCGCGAGAATGTAAGTACTCTCCATACGGGCGTCTAGTCAAGTGCTGTCATATTCCATTGGGGCAAAGAGCGTAAGAGTCAAGTATAAGTCGCAGTAGTAGTAGGGTTTCTTCAGTACATTGCTCCCGTGGAAGCAGCTACGGCCAATGGTGTGCTCTCGTGCTTTTCTTGTATTTTTATGTAAGTGATGTGAACAATTGAGGTTTAAGCGTGTTCAGTCACTAAGCATAAAAATCTACTCCGAAACATATCCTTTTTCACTGTTTTTTTTACATATTAAGGCCACTCAAGTTGCTTAAAGACAAGAGTGGTGCTCAGCCCTACTGAAGAAAAGCATTTTGTGAAGACAGGTTCTTGGTCAGGTTCGTGGTTGGTTAAACTTCCCCATTGTGACCCCCAAAACTATAGACCTATTAGCATCACCTCAATATTTTGCAGGTTGTTTGAAAAAGTCCTCAAAAAAGCTATTGTTTCTCATTTAGAATCGTGTGGGGTTCTGTCTGACCATCAGCATGGATTCAGGAAAAATAAATCAACCATAACAGCAACACTGGAGTCCCTTAATGATTGGACCACAGAACTTGATATGAAGCGTAATTTGGATGTCATCTACTTTGATTTCGAGAAAGCTTTTGACAAAGTCGTCCATTCCATTTTGCTAAACAAACTAGCGCGAGTCGGCATTCATTACAGAATCATCAAGTGGATTGAGGAGTTTCTTAAGCAGCGCACATTCCAAGTTATGATAAATGGGTCTCTATCTAAGGTTAGGAATGCTCCTAGCGGAGTTCCACAAGGAAGCGTTCTCTCGCCTATTCTATTTAACATTTTTACTTTTGATCTGCCTTCTTCGGTAGATGGTCTCGAGGTGAAAGTCGTAATGTTTGCTGATGATTTGAAACTCTACGGGAGTGTGGATAGTCATTCCACCAACCTTCAGAAGGCAATAGACGCTGTCGTCAACTGGTCTGACGCTCATGTACTTCCACTGTCTATTCATAAAACGAAAGTGCTTCACCTAGGTGGAACTAATCCAAACGTCCACTACTATATTAACGATCGTGCCCTTGGTACCACCAGTACGGTAAAAGATTTAGGCTTCATTATCGACTCAAAACTTGGTTTTGAGGAGCATTTGAAGAGCATTCTTGCCAAAGCTGACCGTAGAGTTTTCCTATTATTTAGGTCTTTAAAAACTAAGGATCCCATATCGCTTGTTAGAGCATACAAAATCTATGTACGTTCTGTTTTGGAATACGGCACTTGCATTTATTTCCCTTATAGCAAAGCCCTTCTCAGCAAATTAGAAAAGATCCAGAATAACTTTTCCAGAAAATTATTTATTAGAACACTAGGATTTACGTACAGGAGCATCCCTCGTGGGGTTATAAGGAACAAGATGCTCGGTTTAGACCCTCTGCAAATGAGGCTCAGGAGAAATGACATACTCATGGTGTATAACATACTCAACCATCGCGTTGATCTTGACAGTCGCAACTTTTATAGTATGGTCCAATCCAATAGGGGTTCAAGCTTACTTTTCGGCGGCCGCGTTCGTCGGTTGGGCGCAGGTTTTTCACGTTTCGTGCAGGTGTGGAGTATTCGAAAATGAGCAAACTTTTCCCAATATCAACATCCTTTTCTACATTCAAAAGCAAGGTATCTCATTATCTGCGTTCCGTTCATTAATATATTGCCATGCTTCTGTATTCGGTTTTTCCGTCTCTCTTTTTTTCTGATCGTTGTGTTTATTATTACCAGATTAGTCCCCCGTCAACCGCCGGGACCTTCCTTTCCTGCGCAAGCTTTCTATCCTCCGCTATGGTCCCTTCCTCCTGTGACACCAACACCTCCTGGAAGTGACGCGTATGCAACACAATGGTGTTTCATACAGTAGAAGGGACACAATCATGATATGACGGTAGATTTTTCGCTTCCCTTCCTCATCCTCCCTCCTCTCTCCACTGCCCTCCAGCTGCCACTGCAGCACCATGTGGAATGAACGGAAGTGTGCTAAGCAGGTGTTTATATAGCCCTAAGAGTGTTATCACAACTATCCTGCTACAAAACATTGATATCTCAAATCCTGTAAGCTACCCGATTTGTTAGCGGTTTGTTTATCCCATGAGCTTCCTTCTCACTCACTTCATTTTGCGGACGGACACACATACATACACACACACATACAGACACAAACCGACACACAAAGTTAGCGCTTTATAAAATAGAAGGATTTTTGTGACAAGCGGCAGGAGTAGCATGTAATAAATTGAATTGAATTTTGGTCGGCCACTGCAGTGATCGCACTTCTCTTGTGCTTCTATATGCAAACCTAAGAGGCTAGCCTCTTGCAATTAGGGCTTGTATAGCCCTACAACAGGTTCCACGCTAGATCACCGCCTACAAATCTTATCTGTGTCGCAATTCGTCTGCTGTGCTCTCTCGACGCGAGCTCATTTCTTTATTCGCGACTAACATTACCGCTTATTTCGTTGTCTGATTTTGAGAATTCTCAGCAGCGTGTAGCAAAAAGGTTCGCATTTATTTGATTTTGGCCATCCTTTTTTCACTATTAGCCCATTTCGCATCCTTACTTTTATAGTAGAGTGTAATAGCACATAACTTCGATTCTGGGCCTTGCCTTCCCATAACAAATCGCGGTACATAACTATGGTGGTGAACCTCGCACACAGATTACCAGAGCAGGACAATCTCCCAAAAGCTTCGCCTAGCTCCAGACCAAGTTGATGAACAGGAATCGAGTACCTCGAACTATCGTTTTTGACGGCACATATGAGTAATCAATCGAGGGTCTATTGAGTTGAAACCGTCTTTAGACTCATCGCTCATATGAGCTGGCAGGAGAGTGCTTCCAGGACGTTGACAGCCCAGGTGGCTGTGCCCAAATGACAACCGCCTACCTTACCGCCTGCCTCGCAAATTTTTGGATCTTCTTGACACGATTAAAGGACCAATATGGATAGCATTTGACGTTGATCGATCCCCCATTCGCTTCCGTTCAGAATCGCAGTGGAAACCTAAATGCAATCTGGCCTGTACAATGACTTGCGGGAGCCAGTCCGATGAAGAAGTCAGTGTTTTATTCCTTCCCAGACAAGTCTTGGTAACGAATCAACCGACCCCGAAGGGATGGAAGGCTTGGAAGGGATGGTGCACGACCCAGGATTTGATCCCGCGACCGTGTGCATGGCAAGCAACTGTTGCCACTACACCACTTCGGACCTGTTGATATGTTCAGGGTCTAATATAAGCATATCTTCGCAGAATTGTTCAGTACGCCTTACCTCACAAGAATTATTACTAGAAGTACGACACAGAAATGAATGCAGAAGTATGTATGGGTATATAAGTATTTTACTAAAGAACACGGGCAGAAATTTTTTCGGAGTTCTTTCTCAGCAAAAGCGATATTTTGCTTTATCAT
>MU882929.1:0-17902 GCA_036418205.1 Ostertagia ostertagi
ACGCTGAAGTGCTGCAGCATGAATATGAAAACAACAGCTCTAGATTTAGTGGAACTTTAGTGCAGCGGTACGCATAGTGATTTGGTGCAGCGGTACGCACAGGGACATGCCTTGCGATTGCCTTTCTGACAGTGATCTTTGTGCTGCAATTCTTGTGTTATGGTAGTGACGTACATAAGATTTTTTAGCCAGTGAAACTCGGTGACTGACCGTCATTGCAAACAAACACCTGTTGGTCAACACGTTGGACTCCTCTTGTATCGGAGACGGTCTAATGTCCTTCACTGTCACCGTGATTTGTCCGCGATTGCTTCCAAACAATCTGAGATTAAGTCATTTGTAATTTATGCAATAAAACAGCAAACGATGACTGAAAGCAACGGCTCAATATGGGCATTTATTGTAGACTTCTGGATAGTAGGGAAAAAAGAAGCCAAAAGAAAATATCGGAAGAGCAAAGCTCGTGAGGGAACATCACTTTTTTCCATTTTAGGCTCTTCCCAAACAGTGGTGGAAAATGGGGATGGAGGGGACGGAAATTCTGCACTAGCTGGACAGCTTAACACACTTGACGACATGTCAGCACTCCTGATTCTCATGCCTAGAATAAAATACTTCGCGCTTTTGCCTTATCACCTCGGTAACCGAACATCTAAGTCTTGTTCACGCCCGTGATTCTATGAATATGAGGAAGCAACTCAGAAGGGGATTTCTCGCTTCGATTCTCCTAATTGAAAAATTGCTCCAGTAGCTTTTGAATTTGCTGACCATGTCACAGGGTTTTCATGTCAGTATCCATTTTTCATGTGTATACCGCTGAAATTATGATAGTCATAGGGGATTCAAAACATTTGGACACACAATTTGAGCTTTCCTACAACTCTAGATTCTAATTCAGGCAACCTGTCGTATGTAGATATATTATCTCCTTCAAGAAGTTCTGTTGTTCGGCCACGAATTTTGCACGTCTCTCGATGTGAATAAGACATTACTTGAAATAGAAACCACAGCTCGTTCCTTAGGAATGGGAGCTCTGGAGGCGATGAACTGAGGAAAGTTCGTTTCGGCATCGTGTTGGATTTCGAAGCATTTCTGTTTAAGGCAGCCATGGAGGCCCTTTAAGTGACGTTTGATTTTCCAGAGAGTTTGTGAGTAAGATGTTTTCAGCATCACTCCCCAGCCTAGCTGGTCCAACTTGTGCAGGGTTGGCGTGCGATGTGCGTCCAAGACACCTTTCAGGGATGTGTCCGTTCCTTTATAATGAGGAATGCTGGACCCATGTCTAGAGTTTTTGGTGAATTTTGACCTAATATAAAGAGTGATTCCCCACTGTAACAATTTCATCCGATGTGAGGGAACTTGGCTAACCGCTGACCGAGTGGAATGCCGTTACCTTCCTTCAACAGAGTTTTAGTTTTCCAACCTTTGTAGAACTTCATGACCATTGATATGTTCAGTAAAGCTTCGCGGGCTGTGGGAAACAATCCGTTCTTCATTGTGCGTCGCAGATCGATAGAAGGACGTGTCCCATCACATGAAATAAGCTAGGAAATGAGGGACGACCTTCCAAATCGGTGATTTGTGGCACGCCCCTACTGCGTTTGGGTTGGGCAAAACCTTTTCAACGATTCTGTGCACGAGTTCTTCGATCAGGAACTTTTGTCCAATAGGTAGCCACGTTCGACATCCCACTATCTCCTCGTCATCTTCGAGGCTCTCGCTTTCGTTGCACTTACTTCTGGAACAACTGCTTTGCAATTTCATACTTATCGCAAATCTGAGCCAAGTGCATCTTTGATATCTTGACACGCTTCCATTCCTTTCAGGCTTATTTTGTGCTAGAAAAAGAAAATCAACAAACGCTTATCGAACATGTTTTGAAAAAGCTATAGGGAGTGATTAAGAACAAAGGTAACCTAACTATTCGATAGAGCGAAGAAAGCTCTTCAGATGTTCTTGAAGCGATGACTGTTCGCTTGGAACTAAGGCAAAGTAAATGCTGAAAAGCGAAGGTTCTCAAAACCACAGAACTCCTCTGAAGCTTGCTAATCAAGAATGATGCTTCAAAGAAGGGACAGATAGAAGTTTTGTTTTCATAAAAAAAGAGCTATGAAGCGAAAAGCCGCCAACAGCTGTACTCAGTATAATCAACAAGCTTTCTTATGGAAACATTTCTTCGAGGGATTCATAAGAATGCTGGGTTGTGAACAAAACTTTCGCCCCAGGTGGGAAACTCGCACCTCTCGCTTTTGAACGCGTAACTGGTTGCGCATTTCTTCGGGGGTTCATCTGGTGATGGTAAGAAAAGAATTGGAGGTTGAAAAGACCAGTGCGCCTCAGGGAACGACGCTTTCTTGGTCTTCAAATGTGATCGAGCTAATAAATGGACATTTGTAGAAGTCGACGACGTTGTCAAGGCAGTGCTCTTTCTTTTGAGTGATGCGTCTGCAATGACGACAGGAGAAGCATTTCCTGTTGATGGAGGATTCACAAAGATGTAGAAGAAATTGTTGTTGGCGTAGAACGCCAGTTTTTTCTTTTTAAATACGTATTGTTAGGTCTGTAACGAACCTAATCACCTGTCATAAATTTATCTTCTAAATTTGATTGCATTTTTACTCTAATACTGATGCTTAATTGCGATTGTGAATAAACACTTAATTTTGACTTGACATTCTGAATTAATTCTACCATCATATGGGGGTGGGAGTTGTGGGTAGAGGGTGAAAAAAGACCTTTTGCCCATGACGCACTTCAGCGTGTTTTTTGTCGCAGAGATTGTCACCGTTGGGAAATTCTCGGCAAAATATCCATCGAATTTCCTTCTATTAGTTGACGCGAGTCCTCCTTCACTGCCCTCGCCGTCTCTAGAATCAGCCGTCATCTGCTATCGTCGTTGAGCTTGAGGAGATCAACTGTAATCGCTCAAGACACGAGTGGTGCATGCTTCTTTAGCTCGATTCATTATTGCGTAGTTTCCTGAAGACTTAAGCTATGACTATGCATAACTCTCTCAAAAACCCGCTTTTCGAAAAAGTTCGCCATGGGCCGTTGAGAACCCAGTTATCTCAACCAGCTGCATTTTCCAATGCCAGATTTGGACGTCCGTTCCTCCCTATATAGATTGCTCAACAGTTCTTCAGAATGGAATTAACTCAGCCTGAGAGCTAAGAGCATTCCGTTTGCAATCACTAAAAAGTGTACTCGAATCCGTTTAGACTTAGGTACAGATTCTTTTTCATTGCCCCCTTTACGCTCTATATCGGCCAAGTGTATCTGCTTGTGTGTAGATTTTTCCGCGCGGGTGTGTTTGACCGGAAGCTCGTTGCGTGAATAGCAGCAACGATGGCGCTCTAGCTTTTTTTGCATAATTATAAGAAGTGGGACGGGCATGGTTGATGGATGATAGAGACTTATAGTGACTGACAAGAGCTGATATGTATACGTGGAGTGGGAGCGAAACACAAATAGTGATTGATACGTAATTCTAAGGAACGGGTCATAGTTAACGGGTAATTGATCGTTACATTCCCTACTATATGTAATGCTCTAAGTCTGCTTGTCGGTCTGTCCGTCTGTCACGAAATTCGGTACTAAGCGAACAACAAACCTACAGGGTCCGGTCAAGTTTGGGATGGTGCACCATATCTCGAGAAGTAAGAAACATACATCAGCTAAGCGGAGCCCCGCCCACAGTGGGCGTGGCGTGCATCGAAACGAGCGTAAACTGAGGAGCTTATGACCCAAACTGTCATGTCAGCAAAACAGCGTCGAGACTGGACAAAATCGGTATAAGCATGCGGTGGTAAAGCCAGGTGACGGGGCGACCTACCCTCGTGGCGGGGTTATCTACCAAAGCGGCATAAAAATATTCATTACTCGGTTAGGAGGAGGCCTACAGAGCAGAAAAGAAACAAGTGTAGGGAAGCAATGTCTAAGGTATTTCCAGCATAGATGCCGTGAGCGGAGGGCCGTTCACAATGGGATGCCGTGAGCGGAGGCCCGTTCAGAAAGCTCATCACACTAATCGGAATTTCTTACTCTCATAATCCAATCCATTTGCCTTATTCTTGTTGCTTCCTATGTGAGGCTGGCAGGCATCTTCAAATACGTGTTTTTTGCTATATAAGTTCCTTCTTGTTCTTCACGACAACACAAACATCTTAGCACGCTTCCAAAAATTGTTATGATTGTGACTCTGAAAAAACATGCCCTGAACGCACCGATAGGTTCAAAAACCAGAGACATCGACGTTCATTTGGTGGCCTTCTTGAAAGGATGTGGTTGGCTATATTGGCAGTTTGGTTGGTTGCTTTCTAATACTTTTCTTCTTTTTCGAGAGGACTCGCACCTTCTTGAAACGGTTACATGATATAGAGAAGCGTGCATGGAGTACAGAACTATGCAGCATTTCGCCAATACCCCTCTGAATGACAAAAAGGAAAAAAGCTGTATAGTGTAAAATATCACTACCAATAATATAAACAACTTTGTGTGTCCCGGTCGCCAGAGTGTTTGTGTGCGTTGTGTCTTCTGTCCGTCCCAAGACCGCACCACTCCACCCGACCAGGATAGCCAAAGGCAATACTTGTGATGTTGATGTCATGATCATGATAAAACCTACAGCGGATATATAAACACCGATCGAGCACACTCAGTCTCATTCTGCATGGTGCTGCCGTGGCAGCCGGATGAGCGGGAGGAGGGGTAGAGGGAAGGGGGCAAGAAAGGGGAGGCTGGAAGGGAGGGGAGGGGGAGAGAGAAAGAGGGAGGGAAGGGGAGAGGAGAAAGGGAGAGAACATGGCGCTGCTATGCGCCGGAGAGAAGGGGTATAAGGAGGTATAACACATTCAATAGTGAGGTGGTTAATGGAGTACATCATGCTGCCATTCCGTGGTTCCTCCCTACCCTGGAATGCGCGCGATAGCAGGCGGAGCAAACCTGGTTTCTGATGAAAATTCAACTGGTCAGAGTTTAAGAAAGAGAAGAAATGTTTGCGTAACTATAGAGAGAGCCTTTAGGGAGCGAAACTCAGAAACACTACGATATGCACCCTTTATTCTGCCCTATTCGTTCTTCATCAGTAATGAAGATTCGTGATTTGATTTACGATTCATGTAGCTGCGATTCACGCAGTACATAAATCTTAAATCAAATCACGAATCTTCATTACTTACTGAATATTCAGCTCCTCACAATAGCACATCAAAAGGTGACATACTGACACAGGGAAGTTTACTTCTAGAACTCGTTCGCCACCACATAAGACATTCTCGCCCACCCTTTGTACCTGCTGCCAAACATTCATGGGGCAGAGTCGCTGCCCCAAGGTGCCTTGTTTCTCATAAACTGCAGTTTTTTCACATTCAACGTGGTGTGCTTCACTCATGTGGTAGAGCTCCTACATAATGAAGCCTTCCCGCAAACTGGGTATCGAAAGCAGTGCGAAGTTTGGAAATCGGAAAGCTGTCATAGTGATATGTACTGAAGAGTGTGTGAAAATTCCATCAGTATTTGGCCGATAAGCAGCTGGCAGCATTGGTAGTGTTGGTCGGGGTTAGTGGTCCACCTCCTCGAGGTGCCCAAGTTGTGCGTTTCATGTTGGCAATTTAGATTGGCTCAAAATTGCACTGGTCAAAATGGTTATTTTATCGAAGGTTGGGATCACTAAGAACCCAATAGTGTTCTCACCGGAAGCTGGTAAAAAAGGTGCAACATTAAAATTGCGCCAGATAGTGCAAAAAATAATGACATAGTCGTCATCAGGGCAATAACTCGTCCCTATAGTCGGAGCTCCAAGAAAAATCACGATTCTAATCTGGTTCCGATTGCGTCAGACATAGGTGACTCTTAAAGTATGTATCTCCGGTCGACTCGAAGCGAAGTAAAATTAATAGAAAACTTCGGCCACTAGGTGACCCCACGGCCATCATCACCCTACGTATCTGATATGAATTGCCTACTGTAGGACAGCTTTTCTCTTTTTTATCGAGAAGGATACGATGCGGTCGCCTCCAATTTACTAGTTGGCTAGCCTAACCAGCTACTTACTGGTTTCAACCATGACGCAATATTTCGAAATTGGGACAAGATACTATTTTCAGCAAAAGTTTCGTGTACAAAGGTTTTCAGGTGCCCTGGCTACAAATATGGTACTAAATTCTAGCTCTGTCATCATTTGTCCCCTAAGATGCCAATCGACGCCATTTGCGTGCCGTTTTGGCGTCGCAACTTCTTCTCACCGATTTTTTCGCAAAACTCCATTTGTAAGGGATTTTTGTAGATGGAGATTATGAAAATGACATCCATTCTTAGTTCTGCCAAAGACACGGTGCCAATTTCGTGGCGTCAATCCAAAATGCAAAAGTTTGTCACCGCTGGTAATCGAAATCATGGACCACTTTCTCACCCTCCCTGGCATTGAAAGGACCGTTCAGCGGAAATGGTCAGTACATAGTTCTGTGTTCCATGCACATACCTTTATATCATGAACTGCTCCTTCATTCACAAAAAAATTAAAAATCTTTAGTGCATTCGAGCGTTATCAGTCAGGGTTGTGGTGTGTTAACAGTTTTTTGAGAAACGAAAACTGAGACGCAGAGGAACCCTGTGTTTGCAGGTATTTCGGACTAACAGTTGGAAACGAAGCCCTTTTCACAAAATTGTCAGGTTGGACTGCGACCTACCTCCAGGAGACGGCAGTCCTTTAAGTGTAGTGTAAGAATTTAATTATAAAAGATAAATTGATTTTTGTGCCTCTGTTTACGCGATTTGGAGTTGACTTCATCGTCATACAAAAAGTGTTCCTTTCAATTATTCTAGACCGCACCATTTTTCCTCAAAAACATAAGAAGTACCAAACCTACTTACTTACGTAGTTACTTATACGGCCCGTCCTTATATCTGCGAGCACGCAACAAACTTCGTTGTTGCGTTCTCCTCCGTGGGTTGTTGTAAAAACCGGCGGGGACGGCGATCTGAAGCATCGTTCAGCTGCATTCGCAGCTGCTTTATGTGAGATGAGTGCATCCCCCATCTAGCGGCAGGTCTCCCTTGGCAATGCGAAATTCTACAGGAGCCCACTCTACCGATCTTCTTGTCCACCTGTCGTCTACTCTACTCGATATGACCGGTCCATCGCAGCTTGACGTATGCCATGTACTCCACAGGATCTCCCATCGACAGGGCATTCTGCTTAGGTGTGCACTGCGAAGTCCAGCTCAAGTGGTAGCAATTCGAGAACTCAAAAGATCATCGCTCAGCACTCGTGTAAGCTATAGACAAGTCCTGTGACGTGGAATGGCATTGGCTACCAATGCTCTCGCTGCAGCGACGACTATAGAATCGAGCAAATGGCAAGCGAAGCGGGGTCAGCCAGATGGTTGGTTTCGTTCTTCCAGGTTACGATAAGCCTGTATCCAAGCTACCAAGCCTACTAAACGGAAAAATTGCCGTTCTTCGGCCCAAGCGTCAGCAGCACAACATTGTGGAAAATATGCTAGGAAGGACCTGGGTCCGCGGAGATCCCTTTTGAAGGGCCCCATCCATGCACCCGTACTTTGAAGGCGCTTCAACTTCGAGGAAAATGAGAGGCAATAAAGCAAATGTGCAGTTATTTCATTTAGCGTATGAAATCAACGGAGACTATGGGCGGAGGCACCATAGGCTAATGCTCGTGAACCGAGAGGGAGCGTACGAGGTGTCGGAGGATCCAAATCGGTCCTCGTAGAACGACTGGTTGAAATCATGCGGCACTCGAGTCAATTAGAATCAAAAACACAAGGCCTTTGCCATAAAAAATTAGGTAATAAAGAGGTAGCTCATTGTGGAACTGATGGTGACCTACCTTTAAAAGGGAAAGAAATCAAAAGAACAGACCACAAGGTTTCCCTTGTTTTCAGCCGCTTTCCACCTTGTAATGGAGAGGGACCGGGGCTTGACTAGTTGCAAAAAAAAAAACGATAAAATGATAGCTCAAGTTGCTACAGTGCCAGCCGTTGGCTCTAGGTCAGACATCGATATAATATTTCGGCGCAAATGGATGAAAATGATGAAAATTTGGTGTTGTTCGGTGATTGTTCATGCACTTTTCTCTTCTTTCATTTCTTTTTTCTTGTTCTTCTCTACAGGGTTGGTTTTTGGGGGTGGTTTTTGTCTATATGAACTCTTTGCCAAATGCTCACTATGGGTGAAGTGGATTTAGTAGGGCAATATAGCGATGATGAGAGAACACAAATGAAAATACTGACGATGAGTAAACAGCCACATATACATGGGTAGGTGATAGGATGGGAGAGGTGATTGGAGAAGAAAGCAAAACATGAAATCTCTGTCTCCCAATGAGCTTCTTTAGAAATTAGGTCTAACGACGTTGCCACACCAAATTATGCGATCGCACAGATTTTTGAGTGGCCAATGCTTGCATTGCCGCGCCTCTGGCCTGCGCTTTTCTGGCGGCGCCATAGTGGCAGCGACTGCGGAAGGAGGGCATGCGGACTTTGGTATGTGTTGCGGGTGAAGTGAGCTTCCACGGCATTCGTCAGCAGTTTCAGCCGCAAAGGGGTACATCAGCGCTCGCTCGCAGGTACATCGTGGATCGAATACTTAGGGGCGCCTCTTCCTCGGAGCGTGCCTTGAATAGAATGAATTGAGGTGGAAACTATTGTTGAATTTGAAAATCTAAAAGGCACTTTCATCGTAGGCTACGCAGATTTGCCAGATATGCCACATAAATTCTTCCTGGCATTTTCCTATCATTGCGTGAAAGCGGCGGTGAAGATAATACCAATTATAAAGAAATTAGTATTATGAAAAAACCTTCTCAAAATCAATTTTGTCCCCACTTCGTTCTCTTTGTTCCGATCTAGATGTTCGAAATTCCTACTTAGCCGCTCCACCAAACACCACTACAGTCACATCTTGTACGAGTTTTCTATGCGTACCTCAGACTCAAACTTGGGTAATTAAACGTTTATGTACATACCAGATTTGCTCCGCCCGCTATCGCGCGCATCACAGGGTAGGGAGGAACCACGGAATAGCAGCATGACGTACTCCATTAACCACCTCACTATTGAATGTGTTATACCTCCTTATACCCCTTCCGGCGCATGGCAGCGCCATGTTCTCCTCCCTTTCTCCTCTCCCCTTCCCTCCCTTCCTCTCCCTTTTTGCCCCTTCCCTCTACCCCTCTCCCCCCGCTCATCCGGCTGCCACGGCAGCACCATGTAGAATGAGACTGAGTGTGCTCGATCGGTGTTTATATAGCCGCTGTGGGTTTAAAGCCACGAGTCAGGATTAGGCAACCAGCAGAAGTTCTTCCCAGGGTGCGATAGTGGGCTCCCCAAGCACTGAGGGCGCGACACTATCGCGACCCAAAAGTGCGCGGCAATGGCGCTAAGGCCTTGCCGCGCTGCCCGCGCTGCCAGCGTAATCCACCACGGCATACGTGGTCTCTGCGTCCTCTCGCGTACGACGTACTATCTCGCGTTCTCCCTCTCCTCGCAGCGCTGTGTCTCTCCGTCGTACTACGGCCGGCCTCCTAAGGGAAATTTAGTGTTTTCTATGGTGCTTTTTGCTTTTTCTCCTCACTAATGTTCCTCATTGCACCCCTTGCCTAATGTTTGAACAAAATAACGCATCAATTCAATCCCGACTCGTGCCTTTAAGATCATGACATCAACATCACGAAGTGTTGCCCTTCGTACTCCCTGGTTTTGTGAGCGGTCGGTCCGGACGGACAGAACGACACACACACCGACAAACCGACACACCAAAGTTCTGGTTTATATAATGAAGTGATTATAAATGCATGTAAATAAAAATACAAAATCCATAAGCAGATGGCACTGTCTATCTATGATTGGTTTATATAGCAAGCATGAGGACTGTGTTGCTATAACTCTGGACAAAGAAAACACAGATGAATCGGTGGAGCCGCCAAAAAATAGATTCGACGAGACATAACAAAAAGAATGAATCAATCTTTCCCTTTCAACTCTCAAGGCTCAAGATACTGTGCTATAGCAGAGATATCCGCTATATTTTCAGCGAACGAATCAACGGCTCCAATCGAACTGTTGCCTTGATCAAAGCTACTGGAGTGGAGCTGCGCAAATGTGTGGGAGTGACCACAAAGAAAAATGGTTCGGCAACAATTACTGTTGGCAATTTCTTTAGCAGTCTTAATGAGGAGATGTAAGGCACCTCTAACTGAAAAACCACATTCGAACGACCCAATTGCCAAAATAAATTTCACTAATAAGAAGGAAGATTGCGCTTTCAGTTTGGGTCGAAGGTATGGGCGTGAGGGGTATGGGCTGTGAACCGAAAGGGGGCGGGAAGCGATCGTTAACGTATTACTTTAAAGGACGAATTTACACGCTGGAAAGGCAACCCATTTCAAATTAACTTAGCGATGATGAGTGGTACACCAAAGAAGGAAAAACCATGAGAAACGGCCCAGAACCCGAGAAACGGGACCCCTTCCTTGGCCCGTTGATTTGAGCATTGATGCGAACTCTCATCGCTGTGCCCTCCCCAACACTACTGCTCTTTCTATCTGTATCTATCAACTCGCAGGATATACCTGGCGGCGACAGATAGAGTGATCGGTGGGCGTGCACTGGCCCACCGCGCCAAGATTGAGCCTTAATAGGTCGCCGAGGTCAACTCCTTCGGTGCCAATTGCGCTTCAGTCCGCACCCTTAGGAGGTCCGCGGGTCCCTCAACTAGGTGAATTACTCCTTCTTCGACCTTCATTCTAATCGTGAATTCGTCCTTAAAGCGAGGGATTACGATAAGATTGGACTGGGTTCATAGTGGAAGTGGGATGCTGAATAATGCCCCAGTGGCGAAAAAAGCAAAGAAATCCGTCAAGAAGGCGCAAAATGGGACCCCTTTCTTTGCCCGTTGACCTCCGATAATGGACGAGCTAGCAACCATCATATTAAATCATATCCACCATAATACCAGCAAAGGCTTGATTGATAACGCCTTCCATGGAAAAGTTGAAGGATACGCGCTCGAAGTGGAATACCTCATGATAAAGGAGCGATGATACAGCTGGCAACACACTGGGGGCGGAGCACAGGCGGTGGCGGAGCTCAGAAAGGATTGGCAGCCCCAGGGCGCTGAACTAGCGCGCCTTTGGCCACGAAAAGGCCACATCTCGCTTCCTTAGGCCCCTGACTACTGCTTCCACTGGTGCATGTACTTCCATGCTTGCACACACTATCGTAATCTCTCGCTTTAAAAGACGCGTCGGTAATCTCACCTTCTGCTCTATTTTATTGCCCTATGCAAAATAGAATTTTTGGTAGTAACTGAAGCAATATCAGAGCTCTGCCGTCAGACTCGTTTCCCAATCTTTACGCTGTAGACGCGGATTCCAAACTACTAAGCTATGGAGGCATAGAAACGTGTGGTTTTTGTGGGTGATGGCTTCGTAGACAACGAGAAACTGATTTTTTTCATTCGCAGACTCACAGAATTGTGAAGATTTGTGCGGTCCAACATGGAAAGTGCTCGCTTCGTGAAAAAGGAACCCCTATCGAGCACGTGAGTACTAATTTTGCAGAAGTGCTCATGAGGTCACCACATTTGTTTTCAGTACGAATGCCTTTGCAATTATGGCTATAGAGGTATGCATTGTGATGAAGGTGAGAAGCGTTTATCACTAATATACACTTCTTTTCACTTATAAAATGTTATAAGGAATTGTGATGAAAGCAGATCTTCTGTCCCTCCATGCCTCGTTCTACATAGTACAAACTTGTCGCTGACTGTGAGCAGGGCACAAAACCGACAGCGTGCACATTACTGATGATTCACAGTGGGCGGTTCACCCTCCACTATTCCTTTCTTTTTAAAATTTCCGTTCAGTAGCAAGACATGGCTTTCAGCACGAAAATGAAAATAGGGCCTTATTCGGTGCACTGTAAAAAGTAAAGGAACCGCAAAAGCAGCGAAACTATAACTTTTTCTTCAGTTGATTTAAGGCTTTGTATGAGCTTGCGAGGTGCGCTTCTCAGTCACTCGTCTACGAAAACGCATTAGTATTCAGACAAATTAGCTACATGCAGACTAAGTTCCGAAAGGTTGTTGAGTTTCAGTGGTGCGCACCAAATTTGCGCTGATGTACCCAATATGGGCTGTTGCGTTGTATTGAAATGTGCTTCGTTGTGGTGCCTGTGAAGAGATTCGCAGTAAGTGAAAATTACCAATTCCATCACAAACCGAGGTGGAGTGTGACACTTTGAGTCTATGACGCATACCATTGGTTGTCGCGATACTGGGCATAAAACTTAGGTCTTAATATTAGACTTCAGTAGTTCCATGAACACGTGTGAGGCTTAGGAAAAATTACTCAACGATCGCTTTCTGTTTGTTGTGGTCTGATAGCGATTGTGGAATTGCGGACAGATCTACTAAATGGAAATACCGGAGGAACTATGTACGTTACAGTTGATTTCCTCGAAGCAAAGGGTAGAAGGGCACAGCGTTCGGTGTTGATTACCTTTTTGATGCGCCTTGCATTCTACCTACATTTACAATCGTAGTGGCATTTTAAATGCGAATTATCCTATACAATGAATGAATTGCTGAGCCGCCTAATAATAATACCGGTATTTCACTCTCTGCCCAGATAAATCCCAATTAAACCGACCTCAACGGGTGAAGTTTTGATTGGGCCTGACGCAACTATGATCCACGGATTTTGCCTACGGACCGCGCACGTACAGTCCATATCCGGCAGACAGGGTGGGCGGGGCCATATACGTGATTACGGACTACACAAACTTGATATACTTTTCTGTTGAATAAATAGAGTAGTGCTGCTGAGAATACTAGAATTCAAAAGAGTATCAGAATAATAGTGAAATCATACGAAATAAATCTGGGACGGTAGCAAACCTTCATTAATTCAGACTTAACGTGTCGAGATTAGCTCAGACCAAAGTCAGTTTAGATAACAGGTTCAGAGCGCTTCTCAACACATTAAGTCTTGTTTAACCTACAGTTAGATCATAACCAAAAAAACCATTTTAATTAGTAGTTAGAGAGTTAACTTGTAAACCTAATTCGTAATTAGGCAGAGAAAAGAAATAGTGTGAGGTCGAGGAGGCGCAGACGCCACGTTGACCCACGAGTAAAAAGTACTCCGAAGGACTTTTTACTGGAGGGTCATACGTGTCAGACGTGGTGACTGCGCCTCTTCAATCCCGTGCTCTTTTTTCTTCTCTGACCAGCTCAACCTGTTAGGAATCAAAGAATGCAGCTGCGATCCATAATCTTCAGGTACTTTTGCAACCTTTTTTTTCTTATTTATTCGTTTCCTGATATTTTGTCGTCTGAAATCTAAAGTAGGAAGCTCTTGCTTGATCTGGGCTGGATCGCACTCTCCATTCTTTATTCTTTGCTTAGAATCTCCGATCGTTACTTCTGATTGCGAGTTAAGGGTACTTTGCTACCGTCCCAGATTTCGGCCACCTCTTCAGGTTTGTGTCAGTCCGCAATCACCCTAATGGCCCCGCCACTCTGTATGGCCGGATATGACTGTAATAAGCGCTTGCAACACACCGCTCTCTGCCACGCACTCCTTTTCAGTAGTGGGGAAGTATGACACTTGCAAGAGAGTTAAAGTAATAAAACAGGGTTTGACGATATCAACAACACTTGCAACCCAGGTGCTCGATATGGGGACGGTATCTCTAGAGATAAGGGCAATGTGGTCCGCCGTCGAAATTTTTCTCAGCGTAGATGATTTTCTTCTGTAACCAGGGTCAACCCTGCGTTGCGCAAAGAACAACGAGGGGGTCGTATTCAGCCGACCGAAAAGGGAGGGGGTCGTATCCACAGACGGGCTGCAAGACGGCTTGAAAAGTGCAGTGTCCGGGAGTGCACTTTCAGCCTAATGTTCTCCAGGAGCTCTGCACGCTGTCGGAGAGTCACACAGACATGAGCTCCATGGGAGCATTAAAGCATGCAGAGCACTATAAGTCTCACCATCAGCTTATTATCCTTAATCGACGCTATCCGGACTGCGCTTTTGCTCCGCGGCATAGATCAAGAGTACAATAGCAAACTTTGTTACAGTGTAATGCAAAAACATGGTCTGTCTTCGATGATGAAACATTCCTGAAATCCCGAGGAGAACAAAGTGTAGAGCAGTTCATGGGAAAGTGAAACAAGAGTGCCATATAACAGCACAATACAACTCAATCAGGATACTAACACCTTCTTCAGGAAAACAGAAGACTTCAAAATGCGAGTGCGAACTCTGCCCACAGATAGGTGCACGGCGTATACCCGAGGCGTTTTCCCATAAAACGCCTCCTCTGTCAGCGGCCGTAAGCAGACAAACTTTCTGAAGAGAGTTTCGATGCTTTCAAATAAAATCTAAGCGAAACAAAGTGTAGCGAATTTGCTGAATTGAGTTCTAGAGACGCCGTAGGAAAATTGAGGCAGAAGAAGGAATTTCAGGAAATTTCACAGTTGTTATGAAGTACTCTTCGAGTGGATTCCAACAATCTTTACCGCTTCTCATCACATTAATTTCAAAGGAAGTTATGGGCCTTTAAAGACTGCATAGTCGCGGTCCAGGAAAAAGGCTTGAAAAAAATCAAGGTGGAATTGACGGAACAACGGGACTATTTTTTGAGCGAGTGATTATTTCAAGAAGTTTTAGCACTTATTCGAAAGCAATCCTCTAGTTTCTAATTAGCCTTAGACATCTGCAAAATGTTGAGTATGAAGAAAGTTATTAACGTTTGAATGTCGAAAACTCGCGCCTTCTCAAAAATCGGACCCCAAACCACCCAAAACGGAACAACGGGACTATTTTTTGAAAAAATGATCGCTGGAAAATTTTCAGGTGCTTGTTCGAAAGCTCTAATCTTCTAGTTTCTAATTAGCCTTAGACATTTGCAAAAAGTTGATTATGAAGAAAGTTATGAATGTTTGAATGTCAAAAACTCGCGTGTGCACAGAAAACGGAACAACGGGACGATTTTTTGAAATATTGAACATCCACAACATTTCAAATACTCCTCAGGAAGAAAACTATTTATATTTTCAAATTTTGGTGTCCGATTTCATGAAACAGCTTCTGAAAGAAAATATAACCTTCTGAATGGAGGGGTTTGGATTGCAATGTAATTGCTACAAGGTTTAGTTTTTCAGATTATAAGGTAAGGAAAGTTGAGAGATCGAAAAAATCCTGGTGGGTTTCTGAAAGTAGAAATCTTTACGATTAAAATGATGTATTGGTTTACGCAAAAATTTGAAAATTCCTTCTATTTAATGAATAAAACTTCATTTGCCTCGATTTCCTCCTCTGAGCGAGACAGAGCGCGCGGATTGACCACGGTCCACCACTTCTCCATGTTGGTGACTGCCATCATTGATGAGCATTGATGAGCATTAAATTATGTGAAAGACATGATAGTTAATATGGGGGGTCGTACCGATACCCCCCGAAAAGGAAGGGGGTCGTAAAAATTTGGGAATTTGCGCAACGCAGGGTTGACCCTGGTTGTGACACTTAATGGCACCGTGATGTTTTGTGGAAGGCATGATCTGGACATTTCCTAATGAGTGGGCGTTACGTTTGTAGAGGTGTACTTTAAGCTTGAGAAATGGAGTTCGGGAGGAAAGCACTCCGATGTGCTCTCCAATACTAAAGACAAGAACGAGAGCGGTATTGCCCTTAAAGGCATGCCCCAGGATCGCACTGGTGTGGCTCTTGCACACGAATGTGAATGTATCGGTGCCAAGTGGGCCGGCAGTGAAGAAAAGGAAAAGAATCCGTCGAAAACGCTCAGGTTGAGGGCTCACTCACCTTCCTAATTGGCTGTGCTAAAGGAACGAGAGACTAAGCGCGAAGAGGAGAGTATGGGGCGAGAGAGCGCATCAGATGAGAGAGCACCAGACAACGGCCTGATAAGAGAGCTCGTTCGCTGCAGCTCGAGCAGCTTACTTTGCAAGCCCAAAGCGTTCTTGTCGGTCGAATTCCGTGCACGTGAACGCCACATTTGTGATTGTCCCCTAGGGTTCTATACTTCTGACCGAAGAGAAGAGTTCACACGACCCTCTGCCTGGGTTGTGCCTTTAAATGATCATTTATGTGTGCCTTAGATGGGTACCGGTGTAATGTGAAGGCACCGTTGAGGTGCTTAAATAGTTCGGCATGCAATGGCTTGGAGAAACAGTTTTGTACCATGGGAATGGAAGCCTTCGCCCAAAAATTAGCCCGTGGTTGGTGGAGCTATAGGGTGGATGAAAAGGGACAGAAGTTTGAAAAGGATGTGGGTAGAATGTGTGTAATGTAGAACTCGCTTCAGCTTGCATCAAAACCTGAAAGGGAGTCGTTCACCTATCGCTTTTTCCTCAGCGTTGTAGAGCCTAAAGGTGGGCTCCCTCAAACTACGTTCTCACCGCGTTTAGGTGAATCTCCTACGCAAAGCTCGTTTCGAAAGTATCGACTCTTTACTTGCAGTCAATATATTTTTATGACAGAACGCGATCTGGATTCTCCCTCACCTACAGATTGTGGAGCTTGTGCCACAATTCTTTCTGGACTGAACTGGAAGACCTACATACTTACGCTCCGAAGCAATTTGCACGCATTCCTTAGATTCTAAACAGTTTGGGAGATGACCTATAGTTCTTTAGCACAGCCGCTGGTGTACGCACGCTAAGGCATTAGAGACATTTTTTTCGGATTCGGAAATGTTCGGTTGGTCTGAAAGATAAGCGGAATTGATCATGTGACCATGCGTGCGATAACGAGGGTGCACATTTGTCGCCAGGGTCAGATGGGTTTTCAATGTGCGCTACAATTAATACAAGTGGTGGTCGAGTTTGTGGCTCATCTTATTGAAAGCATATTAAAGCCAATCATTCTTCTCCATCATGCATCGATTATTCAGGAATAGGAAGTTCTTCGAACCTCCATTGCCGGCGCAACGATTTGTGGACATAATGTGTGCACGCACTGGGGATCTTCCAAGAAGAATAGATAATAGAAAATAGACAATTTTTGATAATATTTGAATCATTTCATTTGAAACTGCTTCAATCTTTAATTACTTGTATTCTTATCATTGAAATTGTAGCTCAAAATAAATACATCGCTGGCCTTTACCGCCGTAGTAGAGCATGTGGTCGAAGTGATGGCAACAAGTCCACTTGTTGACAACTGCGAACTCCATTGTAGGCTGGCTAGAGCTTCGAAAATTTACAGAGGAGGGGGGTAACAAAAAAAGAAATTCTGCCCATCTCGCAGTTCAGCGATTTTTCGTCGCAAGGACTGCCGTCATTGGTGAAAGTCTTATGGCAAAATAGTCCTCAAACCTTCCCCTATTATCAGGAAAAAGCTCTCCTTAACTGCCCTTACCGCCTTCAGAATATAACGTTATTCGCAACCTTCGTCGAGTTCAAAAAGACCTACCGTAATTGCTCCTGCTTGAAACTTCTACGAAATTTCTTAGTTCAGTTCTTTGCTGGATAATATCCTGAGGAATTAACTCTGAATATAAAAACCCTCACGAAACCCGCATTTTAGAAAACGTGGTAATGGTACAAGATCCGTTGAGGACCCACTTGAGCTCGGTCAGTGCGTCATATTTCCGAAGCAGATTTTTCTGATGCTGTCTACGTAGCAGACCACTATCCAGTAGTCTTTTTATTGGATGGAATGTACTTTCCTTTCAATACTAAGCTTGGCTCTTTCGCGACTGCTGGCACACATGTGTACCAGAGTCAACCCTGCGTTGCGCAGTTCTCAACGGCCACGTTGCGCAGTTTCGCCCGATTAGACACGTTCTCTCGCGCGAACATTCACACTCGCATGCTCGAGCCGTCTGCGTCTCCGCCCATACAGCGTGCGTTGAGGATCTCT
>MU882930.1:0-21922 GCA_036418205.1 Ostertagia ostertagi
TTTTTCAACATAGCTCATCTCTGAAACATTCGAGGAATCGCGGCCTCTTTCCGCGATGCACTCGTTCTTCTATCCAATACTTTTATTTAGCTAATCCTACGGAATTGTACCAATTGTACGAAGCTCTCTACCACTGTCTTGAAGCCCATCCAAAAAAGCGAACACGACGTTATCTGCTGACGGTCCATCTCGTTAAGTCTTGCCAGCGTAGATTTTTGTTTTCCACATGTTTTCCTCCTCGTGCGCAAAGCCTGAAAATCTTAATCCTGTACCTATGTCTCTTGCGCAGTATGGCCGTCGAAACAGCATATTTCGAAGGGGATGAGCGACTAGTCCATGGTTACCTCTCTCCCTGGACGATGAGTTTTCTCGCAAAAAGCGTTGGATTTTTCAACAATTCTTTTATCTTCTATGATCGAAGGCCGTCCGGTGTCGCGTTGTCACAGAAATGAAGAGAACGTAAAAGCTGTTCGAAAAGACTACTTATCATACTCTTCCCCGCAGTTGAATGTCCTCCTATTGTGGGACGCGCGCTTCAATTATTCAGCGAACTCGACATCTTGAGGAGTCCCATTCAAAGCACAAGGCGAATTTGATAACGATTGCGCGGCCGAAGGCGGAAAATTTGGGGGGCACATTATTTCCTTGCTGTTGGTTGAGTTCACATCGAGTTTCCGTGGATAGGTGCGGAGGCGGGACAGATGCACCAGCAATCAAGCGCAAGGTGCTGTAGGTCGAAAACGAGGAGGCGGGGAAAAGATCGCGTGTAGATCTTGCTAGAGGCTAGTGGTAGGCGCGGGTAATTAAGATCCACCTTGCCATCGGCGAATGCCTTGAGCGGGAAGAGGCCGTTGCGCGGCGAGGCCCTTATTAAGGGACGAGGAGGGCAAGATGAGTGTTCAGTTTTTGATTATTTTTGATTTTGCTGCTATTCCGTTTCTGGTTTTCTTTATCACTTCCCGATGCGTTTTTGTACCCCTGGTTAAGCAGTGCCCGTCAAGTGGTGAGTACTTGCCGCATCCTGGGTGGTAGTGACGACTAGAACAATGATCCCCCATGTCTCTGCGTGCAAATAAATAAATGAATTATAATGAGAAGAAAATTCTGATACTAAGGTACTCTAACTAGAGGCAGACTCGAAATAGGTTATGGTAATAGGAGGGTGCAACGCAAGAGCAGCATTATAAATTTTTGGCATAGTAAAATATCGAGGCATAGCGTACAGCATAGTAGGCGAAGTCTCACTCTTCATAGCCAAGTATCGCCGCAATTCCCGCAATTACATTTCTAGCCCTGCCGGCAGCCTCGTTATGGCGATACAAATGTGTGCAAACAGCAAATAGTACAGTAATGCAACTGCAACGAATCTTGGCAGCAGCGATGTAGCAATATTGGATGAATTCCACACACATCGCTTTGCCTGTTACCCCTCTGAGTACTTTGAAAATTGTGTCCGTGACGGTAAATCTTTACACGTTATACTGCATTGCTTGTGTTTTCTGTAACTAGATGAACAGAAACTTCATAAAGACATATAATTGTCAGAAGATCAGGATTTATATCGTAGCAGAAACACGCCTATACAGACAAAACATAACGTAACCGTCTCAAAAAATAATTGCAACACGTTCGAAGACAACAAGACATGACATAGGAACTAAATAATCATAAGGAATCTAAAGCTCAACGGGTGAAACAAAATTGCTGGAAATAAACCCTAGTGCCAGGCGTTCTAACCAATGAATCAAAGGTTGAGGTCCAGCCTGTCCGGTTCAAGAAATTCCGCGAATGAATCACACCCCTGCAAACTATGACTGTTTCGCTTTTCCTTCCAAATCAGTGAGTACTTTCCACCAGTTTCCTGCTCCTTTGAACCGCTTCCCCCTCGGAAGAGCAAATCTCTTAGAGGATTCTCGTTGCCTCTTTCCGCAGCGACAGTTGTCTGCCGCCCCACGAGTCGTCGTGCGGCAGGAGTTATGACATCTAGTTACTTCACGAGAACTGCTTTGAAAACCATCATGATCACGCACATGCTGAACGTAAGTTTAGCGGCTGACCAATGTACAGACTAACTAGGCACTGGCACGGTCTCAATCAAAAATTACGGAACTGATCACATAAACACAGGCGCGCGCCAGGCCACCGTCCGGCCCCCCGCGCCCCGCGCGCCCGCCCGGCGCCACGAGTATTCCCCCGCCCCAAGATCCACCCACTGAACAGCGCTCTTCTCCCTGCGCCGACTCATTTGGCGATTCAACAAGCTGCAACTAAAATCGGGCATCTTTGTATTCGAAAAAACTGTTGAGCGTCTTCCACATGCTTTGTTCTCTCCCGAAATCGTATCCGCATGTAAACCGATTACTAATCGCAAACAATATTTCACGGAACGGAGTACTCCACGTCAGTCGCCCCATATGCAGACATAATGTCAACAGCAAAACAAAGTACGATACTTGGATACTCGGTATGTAGGGTGTAAATGCAAAAACTATCACCCGGGCAACGCCGCTACATTGAAAAGCGCTTTTTTGGTGAATCCTGAAAAGATAACGTTCTCTTGTCCTGCGCAATGAAGTACCAATGGTTAACCGCCCCCGTAACCCTCCCGCGAACAAGAGACGTAGTTACAGGCATAACCCCAAGCCCTGCCCACCGCGCGCCCCGCTCTCCGAACTTCCATTCCTGACCCGGCTTTGGATCCTGGCGTCCATGGGAACCTTTCCAGCGCCCCTGTAACAGCTCAAGCGACTTCCGAATCATTAGCTCATTGAAGCACCATCGGGTTGGCCTGCGCTGTCGGCAGGACGATTAAAGAATCTGAGTATCGTAACAACAACATTTGTCGAATACATCATATATCGGTAATTGTTTAAGGGCCATAAACTCTGCTCATTGGTGTTAGGAGCGGGCGTTATTGTGTCGTACATAGTATTCTAGGCTGCATAGCTCCCCAACGTTTGGAGCCAAAACCATGAACATAACCTTTTAGTGATTGTGCTCGGCGCTTCATTCGTTACTCACTCCCCGACGAATTATGCTGACTATATATAAGCGCCTAGTTCTGTCCGTTTGCTGTGTGTAGGTGAGTGCCAGTTGTGTCCACGAACTTCATTGTCGCGCCTTCGCCGTAGTGCGTCAGGCACAGCCCCGGGCGCTCCCTCCTGAGGAGGGCATGATATAGGGGGTGGGACGGGAACATATTTGGTGGGGGTCACAAAGTGATAACGACTGATAAGAGCAGATAAGAGGCGCTGAAACACAAATTTCACGAAATTCATAGTGCGCTTCGCAGCAGTCGTCAGGAGCTGATTTTGGGACATGATATAGGGGGTGGGACGGGAACATATTTGGTGGGGGTCAAAAAGTGATAACGACTGATGAGGACTGATAGTATCGATATGCGTACGAACGTAGAGAGCCCTTGAAATAGAAAATAGAGAGCAGATTGTAGATATTGCCTTTCATTTCAGTGTCATTTCATCAGCGTTGTAATTGTAAACTCAAACACCTTTCGACCGCTACACCTTCTAGAGTTCTTGAGGATGAATGGGATGCTCGAATAAATATGATAATGAATACTGGGCATTCCGTTTTGAGATATTCGACCGCTAAATTACCTCGATACTCGACGCATAGTGGTTGTTTACATCATCACTTTAGCTGTGCACTTCACTGCGCTTATCAAACAGTGAGATACAGCCAGCCTATGCAACGGACAGTAATACATTTAACGAAGCAGCTATAATTTAGCGGTGAAACCTAAAGCTTCATCGATTGTCAGTTCTATCAATGCGCGCGGTAGCGGGCGGAGCTAAACTGGTATTTATATATTTATAACTTATCTGATTCCATTTCTCACGAAATCACCGGAATCACCGAATGCAGAATAAAAAAATGTATTGAGCCCGTTTTCGAGTTCTAACTATTTTCAATTGAGCGACGTAGATGAGGTTTAACACGTTGACGACCGTGTGGAGTGATGTCATAACACACTCTTTCGGCCGACGTGGGACCGTGTGACATGATGCCATGTCACACGGTTCGTTGTTTAAGCTGTTCGAATTTTTCAGGTATTTTGTTTATGTAATACCACTTTAGCTCTGCGCGCTAGCGCGCATAAAACGGAAATCCCAGGTGTAGCAGGACAGCTGATAAGGCGTTGTGTTCACTGCGCGTTGTGTTCACCGCTAAACATTGAGTTGCTTCGTTAAATGCGTTAGCTGACCGTCCATAGGCTGCCCATCTTTGCAGAAGCTCACCGTTTGATACGCGCAGTGGAGTGCGGAGCTAAAGTGGTGTCTGTAAACAACCACCATGCATCGAATGTCAGTGTAATTTAGCGGTCGGATTGTGTGTGATGTTGAAATAAAACATCCAGCACTCGTTATCGTATTTTTGAACATCCACCATACATTTTTAGGAACTCTGGGGAGCATAGCGGTCTAGTGGTATTATATTTTGGGCTGATGATAACAACGCAAATGAAAGAATATTGAAATGAAATGCTTCGCCTGAAGACTGGTTTTGAGTGACCTCTATGATTCTTGCGCATCGTTATTATCACTTGGGTGCCCTACCAAAGATGTTCCCGTCTTATCCTCTACATCACTACTTGGAACCAATGCCTCACTGCTGCTGCGACACCTCCTAAAACATACCTAAAATACAGCGCTCCATTGTTGCAGGGAAGCGCGCTATGAATGTCGTGACATGAACTGCTTGGTTTTTACTTTTTACTTTTTGTGCTTGAATTGGGAACAATCTGTACGAAAATACCAGCAATTTACTGCAACGGGTGCGTGCGCCTTTGATAGTATATGAGCGTCCTTTGATACCTTGCACATTTGTAGCTGCCACGTCTCGTTTGTGAAAATTTTCTACGCCTAATGCAGATTTTAAGTCGGTGAGTGGAACTGGTATATAGTGTAAGTTCGACTGCAACCAACAATTTTTCTACAAACTCGAGGTATAGAGACCAGAAGTTGATCCCAAGAGATTGCCGTCTAGCTTGCGTGCCTAGATTAGCGCCCTTTCACGCCTCTAGAACCCGTTGAAAATCGCTGGATTTGTCAAAACTGCAGAAATCTAGCAGGTGCATAAGTCAAACAGTAATCAAATGTACATTACTCTACAAAATGTTTACGCGTGGGCAGTGGGATGATGTTGTGCCATCATTCACCACGACATTAAAACAGCACCTTAATCAAGTCAATAATCACCTGTATCACCTGTCGTCCCGTTGATCATCGAATTGCTCGAGCGGGCGCCAGCAACGTCTCCATTCGTCCCTGTCGCGTGCTAGGGTGGTCCAGTGGATCCTCCTTGCTCGAGGGACACGAAGTCCATCATTCCTTTCGTTCAGAGCTTTCGTGAAGAAGTCTGACCATCGGGCCGGCGGTCGTCCAGGTGTTCGTTTGACGTCCCGAGGGATCCAGTCGGTAACCGCTCTGGTCCAACGGTCATCGCAAAATCGCATGACGTGTCCGGCCCACCTTATCTTCGATTCCTTGGCGAAAACGGCAGCGTCCCTGATCTTCGATCGTTGGCGTAGTTCGGCACTCCGGATTCCCCTCTGCACTTGCGTGTATAGGGTTACTCCTAGCATCGTCCTCTCGACAGCGCGTTGGATAACGCTGACCGCATGCTCGTCCTGCCTGCGCAGAGTCCAAGTCTCTGAGGCGTAGGTTAGGGCAGGAATCGAAGAGGTGGGCACGGAGCCGGATGTTCTTCGTCTTCTTCACTACTCCCTCGATGTTCTTATACGCTCCCCAAGCCGCTCGTTTCCTCCTGCTCAGCTCTGGAGCTAGATCGTTCATCATATTGATTTCCCGACCTAGGTACACGTAGCTGGAGCATTCGGTGATGTTCGTTCCGTTGAGCGTGAATGGGGCATCAGGAACCAATCCGTTTCTCATAAACATCGTCTTCGTTAGGTTCAGCTGTAGACCAACCTTACCACAGGCGCAGTCGAAATCAGCCAGCATTCGCTCCGCTTGCTCGATGTTCGGCGTTATAAGAACGATGTCGTCAGCAAAACGAAGGTGGTGTAGTTGCCGGCCGTCGACCTTCACTCCCATGTCTTCCCATTCCAGTTGACGCATGACGTTCTCGAGAGCGGCGCTGAAGAGTTTGGGCGAGATGGTGTCGCCCTGTCGAACCCCTCTCTTGACGTCGATGATGACCTCCTTGTAGAATGGTGAGATTCTGGTCGTAAAGTTGCTGTAGAGCTCACGAAGAATCTTGATGTACTGAGTAGGGACGCCCTGGTTGCCCAAGGCTTCGATGACCGCTTCTGTCTCCACAGAGTCGAAGGCCTTCTTCAAGTCGATGAACGTGAGACAAAGCGGCATCTTGTACTCTCGTGAAACTTCAATGAGTCTTGTAACCGTGTGGATATGGTCGATCGTGCTGAACCCTCTTCGAAACCCTGCTTGCTCGCATGGCTGTCCTTCATCCAGTATTCTGCCGATCCTGTTAAGGATGACTCGAGTGAATAGCTTGTAGATTACAGACAGCAGGCAGATTGGGCGATAGTTGCCAATGTCGTCCAGGTCTCCCTTCTTGTACAGCAACACGGTCCTGCTGGTTTTCCACGGAGTGGGTACCTTGCATTCCGACAGGTAGCGCGTGAAGAGTCGAGCCAGAGTTTTGATGATGACTGGCGGCGCATTCTTCAGATGTTCCGGTTTGACCCTGTCGAGACCGGGTGCTGTACGATTCTTCACCGACTTGATGGCGTGTCGGACTTCGGAAGAGAGACTGAGGGGACGACGTATCCATCCTGTTGCAGTTGATAAGTGGGCAGATGGACATGGCTATCGAAGAGATCCGAGTAGAAGTCGTGGATGACTTTCTCCATTGCCCTTCGGGATGCAGTGACTGTTCCATCCGGACGTCGGAGGCAGGTCATCTTGGTCTTGTAGCTGGCAAAGCTTCGGCGGGCATTGCGGATGCTCCTCCCAGCCTCTGCTGCTTCAGCTAATACTGCTGCTCTTCGCTCCTTGAGATCTTCCTTTATCGCCTCTCTGCATAGCTTCGCAAGCTCGGACGTGAGTCGGTGATTGCCTGCAGCTCGTGCGGCTCCACGCTTGGCGTATCAGTTCGAGAGTTTCCGTAGACAGACGTCCTTTGGTGACTTGTAAACTCTCTGCCTTCTGCCACTCTCGTGAAGGTGTTCAACGAGCCGATGATATTCCTCGTCGATGTTCTCGAACGAATCTTCAATAAGTGACAAGGTAAGTCGAAAGTGTCAGATGTTGTCCTGGGGCTTTCGCTTCCTGAACTTTGCTGCTCTCTCAACACGCATCGAGAAGTGGAATCTTGCGCGGAGGAGACGATGGTCCGATCCCGTGTAGAACTTTGGAACAACAGCGACGTCGGTCAGGCAAAACCTTCGATTGAAGATGATGTGGTCTATCTCGTTATGGAACTGTCCATCAGGTGACTCCCAAGTCCAACGAAGGTGAGGGGGCTTTTGGAACTGTGAGTTACCATGGATGGTGTTGGTCGACATGATAAACTCCGACAGTCTCTCACCCTGCTCATTCCATTCCATTCCGTGAGTACCGATGTGAAGTTCTTCAGCCCGTTCTTCTTGGGCCAATCTTAGCGTTGAAGTCGCCGACGATGACCTTGAAGAAGGTATGATCTTCCCTGTAGAACTTCTCCAATTCCATATAAAATGCTTCGTGTTCTTCCTCGTCGTAGCTGATGTTGGTGCGTAGGCGACGAAGATTGTCAAAGCAGGAGTTGAACCACATCTTCTCAATCTCAAACGTCCGATTCGGGTCGTAAGGCTTTCGTACGAATCGATGTTTATGGCCAAGTGCGTGTTGACGAGGACACCCACACCGCCAACGCCTCTGCTGTCGCATGTTCCAAGGAACAGTTCTTCTCCAGTATCGAAAACGGCGTGTAGCGGGCGGTGCCTTCTCGTCTCGGTCAGTCCGATGACGTCGTACTTGATCTTCCTGGCCTGCATCATCAGATCTTCGATGTGAGCTTCGGATGCAAGCGTTCGTGCGTTGAAAGTACAGATCGCCATCTTAGTCCTTCTTCGTTTAGGCAGCCTATCCGGGCCCTGAGATTCTAGCAGCCTCTCCCGAGCGGTCCTACCCAACGCTGCCGTATTGGGGGCTCCCTCAGGTTCAGGGGAATGAGGCCCATCCATATTGCTGTTTTCGGCATATTGAAGGCACACGAGTAGCTTGCCAGGCTCTGTCGTGCGGGCTAGGATAGACCTCCAGGTAGTTAGCCACGCTATCCTGGAGCGGAACAAGGGGCTTATTTCTTGGAGGCGGCCCCGAATCGCCTCCCATGTACTTCCCAGTCACTTGAATGCAAGCTTTTGGCTGTGCCGACATGCAGGATACCAACCGCACACACACAGAGCGCACCACACACGCAAGCATGCATGCATGGATGCGCCTGAGTGGAGACAGCTGGTATGAATCAACACAGCACTACAGAAACAGGGAGTCCATCCCCTGAATCCACCTGCGTCTCAGGGCAAGTACATGGTGGCTTTTGGTCCGCGATTTACCCCCTATCCGCCACCTGGGGTCGCGCCACGTAGCCTCGCCACCAACCGGCTCGAGATCTTTCAGTGAGAGAGGACCCTCAGTGAAAGATGATCCGTGCGAGTAATGATGACATAGAAAAAATAGTAATACACCAATTAATAGTCAGAAAAATGGTTTTCTACTAATGCCGTTATTTATCTGGATATATGAACTTGATAAGCAATCGCTATAAGGTTTGTAACTCTGTTACGATAATTTCAAGTGAATAGTATAAATCGAAAAGATTAGCCTTATATCTTTGAGTCTTAGTGCTCAAACAACTGCATCATTTACTCAATATATATGCTCAAAGAATAAAATTTCCCCACAAGCATTATTTGGTACGAATCTACCCATTCACACCATATGAACTGTGAGGCTCCGCAGTCCTAAAATGAAATCCGCTAAATTCAACCCGAAGCTGATATGGAGTAGTGCTGTAGTGCTTGAGCTTTGCATCTCTTCTCCAAAAGATGCAACCGTTGAACTCGAACGGCTTTTTAGTCCCGCTGCTTCCAGCAAACGAAACATTTTTAAGGAAACCAGAGTTTTCTGCGAACTAGGACCCCAAAAAATTCAGCAGAACGGTCATGAACTCAAAAAGAACTGCAACGAACGTCACTGCTTTCCAAAAATGGTCTTGAAGTTTTTCATTCATTTTTTCTTATCATGTGGTGATATTGATCAGTTCACAAGGTCGAAATATTCTTGGACCCGCAAATCTGAAAAAGTCGTGACAACTGTGCGCATTTATCATAGCCAAACCAACTAAGTGTGCGGCTTAAAGGACGAATTTACGATGGAAAAGCAACCCATTCCAAATTGAGGTAGAGATGGTGAGTAGTACCAGAAAGAAAGCGAAACCACGAAAAACGGCCCAGAACCGGAGAAATGGGACCCCTTCCTTGTCCGTTGATTTGAGCATTGATGGGACTCTCATCGCTTTGCCCTCTTCAACCCTACGCTCTCTCAGCTATCTAATCACTCGCCACCTATTGTACTACGGCGAGTGATCAGACGATCGGTGGGCGGAGATCGCCGAACTCGCCAACTTTGAGCCATGCTAGATCTCAGAGGTCAAATCTTTCGATGCCGATTGCGTGTCTGTCCGCACCCTCAAGAGATTCACCGCTCTCCCCACTAGGCGATTTCTCCCTTCTTCGACCTTCGTTCTTTCCGTGCAATCCTCCTTTAAAGGAAGCAACGCTGCGACGTTCTTCGTGATAGAATCCCCCGATCTTATGCATTTCCCTGTTTCAGTGTTCATGATTTTTCCTCTGTTCTTTCTCACTTCTCTATCACCACTCCGCACTATTTTCTAATTATGACCGTTGTCCTCAGCATACTGTTTACCCCGCTAGCCTGCAAGTTTGTGTCTTTGATTTTGACTGGTTTTTTTTTTACTGTTAGGAAGGCGGTAAATTCAATCGTCGGCTAATGGGGTAACACCGTGAGCGGACCTCAGCCGGCGGCATCGTCGCGCGCGGTAGCTGGTGCGGCGATTCTTGCATGGGACTTGGCCTGACGGTCCTTGTCCATAAGTTGCTGGTGGGGTTAGAAAACTGGGGGCGACGGACTTTTGGCTCGTCCGGGCTGTCACGCGGCGAATTCGGAGGCAGGTCTTCGTGGGCTTTTGTAGTCATTAAATCAGCGTGTGCATCTCGCGATAGAACCACCGCCCCAACCCGCAAGGTTCTGCGAGTGCATCACATTCCAGCGCATGGAGATATAAGGACAGCGGTGATAGAAAGGAAACTTCAGTAGGAAGAGATAGGAAGGAATAACATAGTTATAGGGCGTGGGGGGAGGGGAACATTCGAGAGAGTGAGCCAATTACTCCACCTGAAAGAAGAATAACTAAGCCTCGGGGAGGGGAAGGCACTCTGGGGAAGGATTGAGGACGTGTGAGCAATTCGTGTTCTTTCCGACGTTTCTCGCTCTCCTAGGCTGAGTCCTATCTCACCTACCCCCAAGTTTGGAAGTACCCCTAAGGACATAGGCGCCACGATTAGCAAAGCATACATAGTTGACAATAGATAACTCTATCTCAGTAAAAATTCCCAATTTCATTGATTTTATTCGCTTTGAAAATAGTAGTGATATTTCCACGGAGGTTTCTCCCATCTTTATCGCTGACATCACTGCTGTATTCAAATTGCCGCGCACAGGAAGTTATTTTGAAGCGTAGAGTCATGCAAGTTTATCCGCAATTCACACACGCTTTGACGTGTTGAATTCTGCTGCAAAGAACCCCGAAGCCTTGTCTCACACGGATCGCCGCGCATTGCGCCGCGTGCAACCCGGACGAGCCAAAAGTCCCGCACACGAGAATTGACAAGACCAAAGTTCCAGACATCAGTGAGCCAACAAGTGTCCCCTTAAGATCTCCGCAGTTATTTAAGCCTCACTGTACAGAGCTTGTGCCATGTAAAGGTTGTCCTTTTGAACATAATTTGACTTCTTTATTAATCAACTGCCTGAATTGTTATCAGAGAGCGATAATCTGGCTCAAATCGGAAAATATTACGTTCCAAGACGCAGTGGAACGGTGAGGAAGGCATAACATTAGTATGACAGAATAAGTTTGTAAATAATGGCAAGGGACAAGGATCCTGTATTTAAGGGGCAGGTGATCATATACCGTGTTTCACGACTGGAAACTTCATCTAATCCTACATTCCCCAATGCTAGAACCCTGAATTCTAGCCACGGCCGACGTCGCATCGCGGGCTGCGGCGGCTGGCGCGGCGACCTAGCCACAGCCACGATTGAATCGTCACGCACCCCTTTTTTCTATCCCAATTTGATGCAAGCAATCGTAGTTTTATACAGTCGTGTCTTACGCTCTAGGTTCGTTCGGATTGAAGAGGCATCTTTGGTAATTCTTTAGCGACTGACTCATCTGTACCGAAATCTCAGTTTAGGGTATTTTCGTGGGCGGCTTGCTCTTTGAACACTTCTTAACAAGGGCCTACTGCTTTTCTTCCAAGAAAAACTTGTTGCGCTTTGGCGACATTTATGTTGATGGTGATGTTTACTTTAGTAATTATCCTTCTTTTTCAGCATCATATTAGATTTTACTACCGCAGATCTTTACATGCATGTTGGCGCGCCGTAGGTGCAGCTCTAAGTCAATTAATATGTATTGATCATAGCTAGGCTTCTACATCGAAGTGGCGTTTAAAAGAATATAATGGACTATTTTAATGAATTTGCTACTCTACCCTTCCTACTGCGTGGTTTTGTGGAGTTGCTTAACCATATGTCTTAGCTCACCTTGTTGTAATACCCTGAGTCATTTCTCCACACTTCGAAAGCAACTGTCGCAGTGAAGTCCGGTCGGCCCTGTGGAGCGAGCGCTTTCTTCAGTATTCCCAAGGAATCCAACAACGCAGATATAGTGGCATCATGCTGTAAGCACAGACTAGTAATAATGGCGATGTAACATTAGAAACACGTAACTAAATGAATACAAAGAAACAGAGGAATATACAGGTTCAGATGTGAAATGAACACTCAATCCTCAACACCTGAAAGAAATCGTGTGTTTCGGCCGGGTGAGACGGCAGCGACTTTGCAACCGCCTCTGTGTCACCTAACACCCGTTTATTTGGGGACTGGCACAAAGATGTCATGGAGTGATTTCAGAAAGATAAATACTCGGGAGCTCCCTAGATAGATGCCCAAAGAAACGCTTAAACACAACGAAGTTCAGCTGAAAATTATCAGGTTTCAACTAGCTAAGGGCTAACACGCACCTGTGTCAGAAAACCAGAAACGCGTCACGTGCAGAACACACAACAGAAGTGACGACGGCCTTTAGGTAAATCTGGTAACTAGTGAATCCTAATGAAGGTGATAGTTGGCAAATTTATTACGAATTCGTGACAAACTGATAGAATACAACTGCACAGGCTAATCATTCTAATTGGCCAAAAACTTTCAAATTTTGTAAAGGCCGTCGTCACTTGTGGTGTGTGGTCTGCGCTAGACGCTCTTCTAGTTTTTTGAAACAGTGTGCCATTTTGCCTCGGCTTTTATATCAAAAACATGATATATCATGCCGCCCATAAAATTTTGCACTTACTTTCGCTGTGATCTTTTATATAAGCGTTTATGAGATTCAATGGAAATACTGAAGGAGAAAAAATGGGAATTCCGTGAAGGTTAGAATTTCCTGCTAAATCCAGGCATTTATCAGCGTTGCAATATTTGTTGCTTCAATTAAGTCACCATGGCGCTTCGCCTTGCCAACCGCATCCAAAAGCCTGCTGATCTTAAAAAAGTAACACTCGTAGGTATTCGCAGGTTCAAAGCTGGCATCTGATTTTTTGAAGCCTTGGACTTTCTTCTTGTAGGGTGTCTTGGTTACCACCGGTTTTTTCGAAAATGCCTGCGTGTTGGCATCCGTATACTACTCTCCGGACAATGGCTGTACAGAAGCGGCGATGACAGTCAGGGGGTGGTTCTTCCCTGTATGAGGTCGCCGAGCACGCTTGCATTCAAAGATTCTGGTCACCTCTATCTTGAAGGGAAACTATTGGGTGGGAAGCTCACAAATGGCATTCCCGGAAAAATTTTCTTCCTTCAGCAGTGCGCCTCCACGAGCAAAGGTTTCGAGGGAAAAAATGAACACGAGCGACACTCATATTGCAACAACCAATAGACAGGTTTATAGCCATGTTGAGTTCGTACTGTAAAATCAATGGATGACAATTCTGAATGTGCGCGTGCGAATGTGTCGCCAAGGTGTTGAAAGTGCTGCTGTCGGCGATGGTTTTGCAATAAGGACTGCCCTCGAACCCTTTCTCTTCAAAAGTATTTTTTATAGACAGTGACCAGTAGCTATGGAATACAAGCCTACTGTGCACATTCTTTTCGCTGAAGCCTCTACAGAAGAGCGCGGTGTCGAGAAGTGAGAACAAAGAAAGACAGAAATATTTATGCCAAAAGAACCGCTTTAGTTGGATATTCGAGGAACAGTCCCCGGCCTGCCGGACCAGGGTGAATATCGGTCGAGGAAATCCTCGACAGGGGGGTCGTACCTGTTGGGCTGGTCCATGGGGGGTCGTACTCTTGGGGGTCAGTAACAGAAGTGGTATCATGGTGCAGATAGGTAATAGGGTATAGCGCAGCAGAAAATGAAAACATCCGAAAAAAAAACATGATATTAAATTTTCTTTGCAGGTTCAGTCGCTCCATTCCTCCACCTTCATGAGAAGGGCGTATTTGAAGGCAGTACAAAGAATGAAAGTGCATCCCCGCAAAGAAGAGTGCCACATGTGCGCACGCGCTGCAAAGGCACCTCCTCCGCCTATCACTCGCTCCTTCTCCCTTAATACCTCGCTGAGAATGACGCTGTTGTTAGGGACCCTGTCGGAAAAACGACAACCGTGAAGAAAAAGCGCTGGGCAAATGAAGTTGTTTTTAGGTTACAGGAATAGCACAACACACTATGTCTACTACAATACAGTTTCGTTCGAAGGTCCCCATCATATAACACCTTTCAATCGATTCTGCAACTGTGAGTGGAGGAGGGATGCATGGCTTATACCAATACCAAATCGGATGATGACGATTGCTCCTATTCTTATTGTTTGCGTTCAAAGATATTGTTCTAGACACATTCCGAGTGTTGCCAACGAGTCACACTTGCAATGGTGAATGAGGGAGCGGATTTCCAGGTGGCCGGATCCGACCTCGATAGATCCTCGACGCAATTATCTCTTCAACCAAAAAGCTGTAGAAGAAAACTAAACAGACCATCAGGAAGCGCAAACCTTCCGCTTTCCAAAACTATCTTCCCTTTTTCAGGATCTTACAATATAAGAGATATATTGCTCTTGAAGTGGCAAAAACTCGCGTGAAAATTTCGGCCTCCTCGACATTTACTCGACGAAATTTGACAGACCCTATCTTTCTGCAAGGAAGGCTTTCCAGAGCAATTTCGATGCTTGTTGGAAACGCGAAATCCAGCTCTATCTAACTCCTACCTCAAGCTGCTTCAAAGGTTGTGAAATGGAGGAATGCAACCTTTTCATCGAGGGTGTAGATTCGGACGTTTTTTTTTGAAATTTCGGCAAATCTGACCCAGTGACAATCGCGCCGCAGCTGCCGTTGAATCGGCCTTTGATACACTCGGCTGTTTTGATATACTGTATACTCGATATCGGTGAGTTGGGGTGGGCGTGTCACCGGAAGTGACGTGCACTTGATAGAAACTATGTGGATAAGCTGCTTCCAACATACATCGCTGGCTATCAGCAAAGCATGCTGGCAACAGCTTATCCACGCACTTCTATCAAGTGCACGTCACTTCCGGTGGTGACACACCCACCCCAACTTTCGGATATCGACTGTACTCAAGCAAGAATCAAGATTGAATCGCAACCCCGTGTCTTCAGGATTTCTGTGCGTTTCTGAACGAACCTCGCCTTGAGGTCACACAAAGTTAATGCCTCTTTCCTCGAGTCGATATTTCAGTATGTACACAAAAGTATGCAGCGATGGAAGACGTGCATAGATGACAAGATGAAGCGTCCTTAGCATTATTTTGCAGAATTTTTTTTGATTTGTTTTGCAGGATTTATTTTAATTGAATTAATTTGCTCTGTTAGAGGGGGTCGTGCCAGGATCTCGATTTCGGGGGGGGGGGTCGTACCTCTGCGACCACGTACTCGACACGATTTTCACCCTGGTTGGCAGGTCTACTTTCCCATTTTTTTTGTAGGACATATCGTTTGATTTGCTGTAAAGTGATAATCAAAAATGAACTGTTACCGTAGAGAATGCGAAGAACTTGATACCACTCAACTTGTCACAGCCTTTTTTTGAAGCCTTGGACTTCTTCTTGTAGGGTGTCTTGGTTACCACCGGTTTTTCCGAAAATGCCTGCGTGTTGGCATCCGTATACTACTCTCCGGACAATGGCTGTACAGAAGCGGCGATGACAGTCAGGGGGTGGTTCTTCCCTGTATGAGGTCGCCGAGCACGCTTGCATTCAAAGATACTGTCACCTCTATTTGAAGGGAAACTATGGTTGTGGTAATGCTCACAAATGCATACCCGAAAATTTCTTCCTTCGCAGCAGTGCGCCTCCCCCGAGCAAAAAGGTTTCGAAGGAAAAAATGAACACGAGCGACACTCATATTGCAACAACCAATAGACAGGTGTATAGCCATGTTGAGGTTCGTCTGTAAAATCGATGGATGACAATCCTGAATGTGCGCGTGCGAATGGTGTCGTCAAAGTGTTGAAAGTGCTGCTGTCGGCGATGGTTTTGCAATAAGGACTGCCCTCGAACCCTTTCTCTTCAAAAGTATTTTTTATAGACAGTGACCAGTAGCTATGGAATACAAGCCTACTGTGCACATTCTTTTCGCTGAAGCCTCTACAGAAGAGAAGTGCGAGAAGTGAGAAAAAAGAAAGACAGAAATGATATGGCAAAAGAACCGCTTTATGCATACTCGAGAACACTGTCCCTCGGCCTGCCATGTCCGCTAAACACTAACAATTAACACCCAACTAGTATATTTCTAGTACCAACGTCCAACTCACTCACACATCCATCCCCGTCCACCTTGTGTTGTCAGGTCCGCACCGCCCTGCAAACTTCGCTGGCCCCCCCATCACCCCGGAGTTAACAGTCCTACTTTCTCACACTTTTTTGTAAGACATATCCTATGAGTCTGTAGATAAAAGTGACAGTCAAAAAAATGAATCTGCATTACCGTAGAAATCGAAAACTTGATACCTACAAGCTCCATGACCCCGACATGCCTGATGTTTCTGGTCTTGCGATGATAGTATAACAAAAAATGACCAGAACCTGTAAGTAATTATGCCCACAGATGATTAGAAATACAGTCCCTGAAAAAAAAATCGAATTAGAAGTCTTCCCTGAATTCAGATATATACTGTTTTTAGCACAGTACTGACAACAATTTCCATTCCTCACTTATCAAACCTTGTGTCTGAACTTCTTCGTATCATATTTACATCTGCTGATACAAATGCGAAAATGATTGAGCTGACCGTCATAAAAAATTCAGAGCGAAGAGATGAAACGAGCAGTCCGCATAAACAAAACGAAAGCTAGACCAACCGTGGACAAGATATACGTGACCGTCCCGCACGCCACTGCAATATAAACGCAAATCCCTCGACAGCTCGCCCCATATATAAGCGCGCATTTCATATATTGTCCCCACAACCTCTACTGAGATATTGGAAGGAAGGAGCAGCGCTGCCTAGCCTATATCATGCAAGACTGCCCCATATGGAGGAACCCTAAACGCGTCGGCATGAGGCGCTAAAGCGTAGAGTTTTATTGTGTCTAATACCAATGGGGTGACCGCATACACGACTGGATTCACCACCAGGAACAGCGCATACATCCAAAAAACACCTGCAGCATATGCGAGCATTTTCTATGGTCGTCGAACAATAACAAACCTAGCATCACGTACACATCTAGAGTCTATCACATACTTTCCTTCGCTTTGCGAGAGACTAGCTTACAAAGTAGCTTCGCGTTCCTATAACGTTCACTGATCAGAATCTTCACAGGCGACTCGGAATATCCCAATGTCTCAAAACTGTTCCACACTAGCACAGATGCCATCAAGAAGTACGTTAGAGAAGTGAGCAGATATCTCGACACTAAGACATGTAATTCTACGGAGAGGTAACCTCAAACTTTAACCATACCGGCCCACCTCAAATGTAAACATACAGAGAAAATGGGCGAGGAGAGGTGCGACAAAAAAATGACGCCCACCACATCTACACGAAACTAAACCTTCCACACCACTCCGAAAGTAACACAATGCCGCACCCTACCAACTAACTGAACAAGATGCTTCAGACCGGGTTGATGATGCAATCATTAAAAGAATAGTTGAACAGCCATACCGAGATTCTGGATCTCTAAATATGCCAAATGTGCACACCAGTCAGACAAGAAATTCGTTACCCCGCTTACACTTTACCTCATTACCAACTCCTGGATACACTATCGTTAAGCAAACCTGCCCAATCTAAGAGAATTGCAGTCATCTCACACCAATAGCCTTACCACGAAAAATCATCCCATGTCAAATACCATCCTATAAAGTCCCATCTAAGAATTGTTACATTGCCCTTTGCAAACATTGCATAAATCTGAACAAAAGAGAATCCATATTCATTAAATAAAAAGGAATCATCACAGCATTATTAAAATTCATCTCCAGCTTTCAGAAAGCGCGTCCACATCCATACAGAATCACAGTGTGACCACTAGCGAAATATTAACTACTCTAAGAATAAATTAATACGGAAAACGAGGCAACGACAATGATTTCTACCCCCAGCTTGCTTCAACATCGTAGCATTATTCTTTTCTCGGACGAGAGCAAAAGCTTTCCGTGGTCCCACGTAGACTTTCCGAATCAAAACGATCAAATTTCCTTCCACGGGGAGCCATCGGCTATATTAAAAATTCGTAGAATATCCACAAGCTGACCTTCTCATCACCCGCAGCTTCATGTCGAAGCAGGTCATGCCATCGGAATGTACGCTTCACGTTGGTGCATCGCTGCGCTTACACATGTTTACACTCAGCCATCCCGATGTTGACACCATAGTGATGATGGTTCACTCGTGATTGCATGCTTCACATTTTCCCAGAATGAAAGAATCCATACAGCCAACACCCCCTCCCTATGCCTCCCCTCGGGAACTGAGCCATAGGGGAACAAGGGAATGGAGAGTGTAAGCAATTTTAATTTCTCCTAAAATTCCTCCCCTCATCGTTCGGTTCGCACGATTCCCAACCCGACATCAGCGCCCATCTTGATGCGAGTATACAAATGCAACAATACAAAATGTAATGAATCTGCTGCAGCAATGCTATCGAAAACTAACGATGCAGCGCTTTATGATCTCCTGTCCTCTTTCCTACTTTTTCAGCGTTTCACAATTGCTGAAAGGTTTGGCGTGATGTTTACTCGCCCGAAATTCGAAATCGTTGGCGTGAATTGCGGCGTAGTGTGCGTTTTTTCTGCACACCACAGTTTATTTGAACGCCAAGGGGTTATGGTAAAGGTTTGGTTACCTCCGTAAATTACATTCTGCGAATCGCACTTCTCCCACGGAACTTCTCTTTTTTCCGATTTCGTCCTCGTCCGTTGCGAATTTCTTATTTTTTCGATAACTGTGTTGCTACAGAAAAGTTACAGAAATGTTCGATGGCTGGCGCAGATGTACTCAGGGGGTATCGTCACGTGGAAACACTCAGATTCTCCCACTTCCTCCCTCCAGGGACCAATTTTCAGGCGGAGTTGGGAGAGAGGGAAGCAATATATGTTCTTCCCTAAGTTCATCATATCTCCCAGGATCGTGGTCAATTTGCACATCGACGCCCCCTGACTATACTAGCACCAACCAGCATTTCGAAATGACAGAGTAGATCGAGAAGTATCTCCGAATTTCCACTGAGAAACTGGCACGTTACTTCCAGGGTCGTCCTATCGTTGCTACTTTTCGAAAACAACCTTCCCAATTGCGACGCTCCAGGTTTTAGACCCTCTCGACCCTCGACACCATCTTCCTCATACAGCATTTAACTCTGGTTATAACTGCAACCCACCAACCGCCACTTGTTTCCTCCAAATCCGCGAGCGGGGGGATATTACATCTGAAACAGTAAAATTTACCAGACATGATCTAATTCCACCAATTTACCCCCCTCCTACCTTTAATCCCACGCTTCATTTTCTACGGGGGGTATATACGCGCGCTGAAACGGCAAATTTTCTCCCGCGCCACTCCTCCCTCACCTCATGCAACTTCTTACAATCGAAGCAAGTACGACCCCCCCTACAAACCTCATCAAAATATACGACCCCCCTCTACAAACTCATCAAAATACGACCCCCCGTTGCTACTTGTAGCAACATAGGGTTGACCCCCTTCCAGGAGCGCCTCATCAAGGAATCTTCCAGAAAAGTATGAGATAATAGCGTCCAGCACACCCAAAGGTTTGTATGAGATGCGAAGCCTCTCCGAATAGGTCGAATATATATGAACCAGCCATCACTACTGCCCTAGTCCAATTTTACAGTGGGCCGCTCGACCGCTTTCGCAGCCCACGAGTGTCCAAGAATATCGATATCAGGCACAAAATATTGAAGTCAATTTTGACAATTTTTGTGGAAGTAACGTTAGATTTAAGGGGGCAGGGCGGCGTGCAGTGGCGCACGCGCGGTTCGAGTAATCGACCCTTATCTGCATTGTACGTGTAAACGTTTATTTGACTTGTTTTGTTTGTTAACTGCTGTTTTAACGGCCGCAGTTCGCGTTGCGAATGTTTCACAAGAATGCTGGGTTGTGAACAAAACTTTCGCCCCAGGCGGGACTAGAACCCGCACCTCTCGCTTTCCGGGCAAGTGCGCTACCAGTTACGCTACCGGGGCACCATTTTCAGCTTTTCATGGTATACGTATCATCACACTTCACGTCTAACGTGAGCCGGTTTAGACGATATTGGCAGTGACCGCGAGGCTGACTTGGGCATCGGACGACCCCCGCAGGTCATTGTATAGGCCAAATCGCATTCAAACGCCACTACGAGTATGGCGTCCCATACCACATCTCAAAGTGCTCTGAGGGTATGGTATGACTTTCAAACGCTATCAGAACCACCTTTCAGATCACTAATTCTGAGTGAGTAGAGCACCCTTTATATGGCCCAAATTACGGAAGGAAGGAAAAACTGTCGATTTGATAAGTCCTGATTCTCAAATTTTGACAACAAACAAACAGGTCAAAAGTCCTGATTATATTTGCAGAACCGCTGCTTAATTCAACGCCGCTTCTTGTCACTGCTGTGCATTGAGACGTTCTAAAATTTCTTCAAAATGCACACGATCTCGTAGGTGCCATTGGCACATGAAGCGGAGAAAAGAGAAAGGGGTTTTCTTCCCCTCTAAGTACGTGCAACTTCATCTTTCTCCTGGTTCATCTTTCATCCTTTACTAATCATAATTAAGAGCGTCATCTAACAATAAAATCACATCTAGAGAGCATTTTTATCTTACCAAATCAAGCAAGTGGTCAGCTTCTTTTCTCGCCTCGTCATCGAACCATTGTGGCACAGCGAGGCCGGCGTCATGCTGTAATAGGAGCTGTGATAGACAAACGTTAAAATATTTACTTCAAAACTGCTACACTAGAATTATTCATTCATTCATTGACGTAGACAATAAGCCCACGTGAAGTGGCGATACATAGCAAATGAGCCAACCATTTGCACGAACTCGCGTAGGTGCCATAAGAAAACAACTTAACAAAAGAAATGTAAGAAAAGGAACAACATAATGGGCACTTGTGAGACAAACAAAAAATAGAAAAACAACTACTCATTGCAAATTTTGTGGCTAATAGCGTCGCGCACAAGGGGCACGTCGAAGTAAGAGCTCACATTGTGTAGTCAGAGATTCTAATAGTGCAGAAATATTCCGCAGCTCTTCGCACAGCCACTGTGCATCCGAAGCGCTCCGGTGGCGCATTTGGCGTAACCATAAGGTAGAGGGTTATAAAGAAGAAAATTGTGGCGATTTATCCACTAGTGAGGAAAAATCACACAAGCTGGTAAGAACTTGAAGTCGCAACCAGTCGTATTGACGGATCTTATGCAAGGCTCCAATGTCTCATTGATTAGCCGTTTCTTTTACATGGCAAGGTACGGTAAGGAGATGGGGCTAACCAATGAGGTTCTTGCAGGGGTAGAGCGCATTTTCAGCTAATACGTGCGTTTCAAAAGTATGTGGACACCTCACAATTCACGTTAAAAAGGTAACTAAGAGGTTCGTGCTATGCAACCCTCCTCAATCGATTCCTCGTAGTCGATAACCTATCAGAGTAAGTTTAGCAGATAATATCGCCTTGCTTTCGTAAAAAAATTTTGAATGAATTTTTTTCTTTGTTTCAAAAGTATGTGCACACTTAACAAAAGACAAAAACATAGCTGAGATTAGAAATCAGTGGGGCCTCCAGAGTTTCTAATTAGCTCAAACATCCTGTCTAGCATAAGGGTACCTTATAGGGTTACAGTAAGGAGAACACACATGCCAATCTATCGCTTCAGCACCATTTGTTTGAGGCCATTCTTTGGTAGATTGCGGAAGCATTGAAGACACGTGGTCCTGTTGCTAAAATGCAACTTTTCGCTGCGCTCCTCTAAGAAAGGCAACAGGTGATATTGGAGCACTGCTTAATACTCTTTACTGTTTGGCAGAGTTGCTTGACACGATGCCTCTTAGATACGTTTTTTCGCGAATTATGAGGTGTCCACATACTTTTGGAACGCACTGCATGTA
>MU882931.1:0-27259 GCA_036418205.1 Ostertagia ostertagi
AACCTCTAAGGCTGCTTTCATAGTTCGCATCGGTGCGGTCGGTGCCGACGGCCGACCGGCGCCGCACCGCACAGTGTTAAGAGCGTCAACACGCGCTCTGGCGCATGACGCGTGCGCTGGGCGCAGATGGGGCGCTCCTGTCGATAATCTTGGTTTTGAGGTATTTCTTGTATTTTTTCGATGTTTTTTGCACTCACTTCATCTGAATAAACAAAATTGCTTACGATCAACACACCCGGTATGGCCACATCCACCCGGAGTTGTGCGACGGGTTCACGACGTCGCTCGCCCGCGGAACAACTGGAAAGTATTAATAAAGTCATAAAAGGGCGCAATGTGGCTCGGAGGGGGGGACAGCCGTCGCGCGGGGCGTTGTGGCAACAGGAAACTCGCAAGCCAGGGGGTGTGGCCAATTCAAGGGGGGGGGGGGGGGGGTGAGGGCAGTCACTTAGCATGCGTGAGAAGCTGAAATGTCCCGTGAAAAGCTGGAATGTTCGAGTTACACTACATCGCTGAGCCGCGCACCGACTTCCCCCCCCCCCCCCGAGCCACATTGCGCCCATAAGTAAGTATGAACAGGAAACACACGAATTAAAAAAAAAACGAAAAAACGCGCGAAAAAAAACATCGAAAAGCACAAGAAATACACCAAAACCAGGATTATCGATCAAAGCGCGCGATCTGCGCCCAACGTTCGCGTCATGCGCCAGAGTGCGTATTGACGCTCTTCACACTGTCGGTGCGGTCGGCGTGGCAGCGACGACCGACGCGATATGACAGCAGCCCTTATTTCGAAAACAGATGCTTGACCTTCTTTGTTTTCTTTTCCGCTCATTTTGTAAGGTCTTCTTCTGCATCGTGCGAAAGGCTTTTGTCTCGATTTCTTCTTCTTCTTCTTCTTCTCCCTAGCGTTAGTCCCGCGCAGTCGCAGGGTCCGCTGTCTTTATCAGTCGTCGCCACTTCGCTCTGTCTAGGGCATCTTCTGCTGTGGCCGTGATTTCACTTAGGTCCTTCTTGATTACGTCCTTCCACCTCTTCTTTGGGGCACCTCGCGGTCGCTTGCCTTGCGCTTCGAAGTCCATTGCTTCCTTATTGGGTGGTCCTGTGGCCGCCTTAGCACGTGCCCATACCATCGCAGACGCTGTTCCCGTATCTTCAGCTGGACAGGGGCAGTCTGCATGACCGCTCTGACCTCCTCGTTTCCTGACCCTGTCCAGTCGCGTCCAGCCACAGGCCCATCTCAGCATCCTCATCTCAGCGGAGTGCAGCTGCCTTTCGTGATTCTTGTTCAGGGGCCAGCACTCGCTGCCGTATAGCATCGCAGGCCTCACCACTGCCCGATACACCTTTCCTTTCAGTGTTCTGGAGCACCTTCGATCGCAGAGGATCCCAGTGGACTCCCTCCACTTCATCCAGGCCGCGTTGATTCGTGCCTTTACTGCCTGATCCACACTTCCGTCGGCTGCCAGATCGCTCCCGAGGTATCTGAAGTCCTCCACTCTTTCGATGATCTCTCCATGGCCGTCTACGATTGGCTCCAATCCCTCTTCAGAGCTCAGGAACTTGGTCTTCCGGACATTCAGCCGAAGCCCACCTTCTGCCAGCGCTTCCTGCCATTTCTGCACCTTGCCCTGTAGTTCTTCTCTGCTTTCCGCTATCAGGGCGATGTCGTCAGCGTAGAGGATGTCTTTAATGGTCCTTCCATGAGGCCCCTCACCATGACATCTAGTGTAAGGAGGAAGAGGAACGGGCTCAGAGCTGACCCTTGGTGAACCCCAACCGTGATGTCCACTTCCTTCGTTAGGCCGTGTGGGGTGCGATAGCTGCCTTCGCCCCATTGTACATGTCCTTCACCAGAGAGATCAGGTGTTCTGGCACATTCCGCTCCCTGAGCGCTCTCTCCATAGTACTGTTCGAGGTAGTCGGTCGAACGCCTTCTCCAGGTCGAGGAAGGCTAGGTAGCAGGGTCGGCGCTTTTCTCGATACTTTTCCATCACTTGCCTCGCGATGAAGATGGCATCCGTAGTAGACCTTTCGGGCATGAACCCGAACTGTTCCTGGGAGATCGGACCAGCTCCCGCAGTTTCGAGTCGACCAGTCGCTCGTACAGCTTCATTGTATGAGCAGTCAACTTGATGCCGCGGTAGTTGGAGCAGTCCATCGCGTCACCCTTCTGCTTGAAGATGGGGACGATAGTGCTTGTTCTCCAGGCATCCGGCATCCTTCCTTCGGTGGTTACCGTGTTCAGGAATTGGGTAAGCCATCTGATCCCGTACTCTCCGAGCGCCTTCCATGCCTCGATTGGCACCTTATCTGGACCCACCGCCTTTCCAACCTTCATCTTCCTTCGTTTTGGACGACTTCTCTCTGTCCATAGTGAGATAGGGCCAGCCGTCGCCTCTGCTTGTGAGCTGTCTTTGTGGGGGTATTCCTCATTCAGGAGCGCCTTGTAGTACTCCTCCCACTTTCCTGACTTCAGTTGGCTTCCTCAGGATGGCACCGTTACTGCTCTTCACACTCTTCACCACCCTAATGTCTTGGGTAGCCCGATGCCGGGCTTTGGCCAGTCTGAAGACGAACTTTTCTGCGTTTTGGCTCTCTAACTTTTCGTACAAGGCGTCCATTTCCGTGTTCTTCGCCTTGGCGACGGCTGCCTTAGCGAGCTTCTGCAACCTTGTAGGCAGCGAGGTCCTCTGGGCTCCGGGTCTTCTGCCAGCGCTTGTATGCCTCCTTCTTCTGCTTCACGACTCGCTGGACCTCCTCGTTCCAGAACCACGCTGCCTTGTCTCCTCTGAATCCACCTCGCGTCTCTCCCAGTACCTCCTTGGCGCATCGTAGGATGATCTCAGCTGCACTGCCCCAAGTCTGCTGCACTGGTCCCTCAGGATCTGGGAGACCAACTTCCATTATCCTTCGTTTGAGGTCGCTCTTCTCTGCTCGGTGCAACTTCCACCACCGGATTCTCCTCTCGGTTCTTACCCTTGTCTTCTTGGGAGGTCCATGGCTATGTCTGCCAGGAGGGGCCTGTGCTGAGGAGCCAGGTCTTCGCCAGGAATTACCTTGATATCCTTCACAGTTTTGAGGGATGATCTTCTCACCAGTACATGGTCGATTTCCGTCTGTCTCCCTCCACTGCTGTAGGTGACCTTCTGAGTCTCCCTTTTCGCGAAGAACGTGCTGCAGATTGCCAGATCGTGGGCAGTAGCCAGGTCCAGGACCCTCTCTCCCTCGGCGTTCCTCACTCCTATTCCTCTACCTCCGTGCACCCTTTCAAGACCTCTTCTGTCGCTGCCGACGTGCCCATTCAGATCACCTGCTATGGTCAAGTAATCGCTTTCCGGGATCGATCTGATGGCTTCGTCAAGCCTTAGGTAGAACTCGTCCTTCTCACTCTCGGGGCATCCGGTCTGCGGAGCGTACACTGATAGTATTGACCAGTACCCCTCCTTCGTGTCTATCCTTACAGCCATGATCCGATCGCTGATCCTGTTCACAGCGGAGACATAGTCCTTGAGCGACTCCGCTACCGCTATGGCCACACCATTCCGCTTGGTGTCTTCCCCATTGTAGTAGAGTTTGACACCTTCTCCGATTTCCCTGGCCTTGCCCTTTCCATCGCGTCTCCTGAAGGCATAGGACTTGAATTTTTCTGCGCGTCATCAGATCAGCAACCTCTCGGGACCTTCCAGTTAGCGACCCTACGTTCACAGTTCCAATTCGAACTAGCTTCTTTGGCCGAGGCCGTTCCCTCCTCGGTAGCCCTCGCATACTGACCACAGAACTCGGGCGGGGTTCTGCGCGCCACTTCCGGGTGACGTCCTAGCTTTATCACTGATTCTTTGACAACTTTTAGACATGGTTGGTGTGACTGGGGTATTCATCAGCCGGCCTGTCAACCTGGGCCTGACGCTGGTACTAGAACCATTTTTGCAATTTTTGCAGGGCATGGTTTCGAACCTCGGCAGGGATCGAACTCGCGGTTTTTCAGAGGTGCAGACATGAGTCTAACCTCTTAACCACTCGGCTATCCCTGCCTTTACGATTCGCTTGATAAGATTCCAGAAACTTCACAGATTCACGCGCCGCAAAGTAACTGCGCGTCTTCCAACGTGTTAATACAAAACATACAAAAATGTCTGCAGCTTCGATGACAAAGTAACAAAATCCAGGCGCGCTTAGCTTCTTCACCTACCTGCTTATATGCGACCGTTCTTAACAGATAACCGTCAAGGGTAGGGAGTTTGTGAGAGGGAGAGTGAATGTGTTATCTTGTTCTGAAAAAGGTCTGGTGGGCTTATTGGATACAATCATTGTTAAGTGGTCGGAAAGTAGACGAATTGAGGTAGGAACAACAGCATGAATGGTAGCTAGGGTGGGAAAGTTCGTCTTGGTGCCAGATTCATTGCAATGCGCTCAGGTGGTTCATAAATACTCACTCCACAGATCTTTGATCTAGTGATCGCATAACCGTTGCGATCCCGCATCCTGATGGATTGCACCATTGAAATAGACAGACTACACTCATCACTTTACTAGGCAAAGCGCTGCCTAAAAATAGCCATAGAAACTTGAGATGCTTATCTCATAGTCTGCAACTGCTGGTCACATCAATTGTATTTCAGAAAGAGCTCGTATTTCTCCTAATATAAAACACATTCATCAAAATCAGCTACTCACAATAAGACAAATCTATTGTACCTAGGGGGGGGGGGGTTCGCTATTATGCGCTGGGCCTTGAAGAAGAGAAGAATGTTGCGGAAATAAACGTTGCTTACAGACCACCTCCTAATCCCACCTACGGCCCAGTTCTAGGAAGAGTCAGGACACGATATTGAGTGTGTTGGGCTCTCCCAAATCTCACGATGCACCCCCTGAGTGCACCAGCGCCCTCAACGACTCTAAACCTTCTGTTAATAGAACACGATCCTATTCCCTTCGCCTTTTCAACGTTTTTTTTTCGGCAGCATCATCATATTTGCCAATTTCAGTTTCACTTCACAGCAGGCATCAGCCATTACCGTAGCCGTGAATATTGCTGTTGCTTATGAAGGCAACATGCTGGGACGACTTCAAAGAAGGTTCGAGTACGTGCCGTTCGGAATTATTGATAGATTTTCTATCATAAGCATAATCGCGGGCATCTCTCTGCGTTCGAAAATGTCGAAGGGTAAGTGAGAGAGTGAATTCAGGGCAAAACCAGTTTTCTCACAAGAAAGGCGACTCGAATGGCGGGAGGACTACTTCTTCTGAACTAATTACATGCAAACACCGACGACTTCGAGGGAAGCGTTGAAAACAGAAGTTGAAGAGGAAATTCCTTTTCTGAAATATTCTTCAGAAAAGGAATCTGAAAGGATGAGATTATCAAGATCGTTTTCTTTTCTTGTGTCTCTAAACAAAATGCGGAATAACAAAAGGCTAAACCTCGAAATGAAGGAAAGACTTTCAATCGGTTAGAAGGCTCCTTCTGCTTCACAAATGACAAATTCCCAAGCACTGGAAATTGACCAGTAACTCTTCGGAGTGTGCCACATCTCCTATGTAGTTAGATTCAAAATCGGAGCTGCGTCCAAATGCGATCCGGTTCGCACAGTTCAGCCGATGTATGAGCTGGATTCTGTTCGCTTCGATATTTTCGCGTCTTCAAAAAGCTCAGAAATCTTAGACGCTGACAATCAAACCGCAGGACTAAATGAAAGGATTTGGTGAGCCTGATGAAACCTGTACCGTGATCAAACCACAAAACGACGGGCGTGGTGTATGGACCCCTTCGCCGTTTCACCTTTCTTTTCTTCAGCAGGGAAGTAGAGCCTTGGAATGGAGTAGCTATATAGCTCCACGACCCAATTTCTGGGGATGTGTTTGGACGCTGACTGGAGATCAGCTTCCCCAAAATCTTGCCAATCGGTCCCTGAACGGGTCTCATGTAAGCACGTAGAGCAGCGGTGTTGGTCCGGGCTCACGGACGAGAGGTCGTAGGATCAGTCCCCTGACGAGTGATTTGGCTACAAATTCGCTCCTAGATGCATTTTTTATTCGGAATACGAATATTACACATGCATGCTAACAGTGTCTGGTCAAGAGTTCTGCGGGCTCCATGTGCAGTCGCTTAGCAACTGAGCCCAAACTTGTTAGGATCTCTTCGCATACTCTTTGACGGGCAATCCATAGGCAAGCCTTGACCAAGTACCGTACTTAACCTTTTCAACCATATTTCCGTCGAGAGCAAAAGGGAGAACCTGTCAGAGGTCGATCCTACGACTTTTCACTTATGAGCTCGGACACTTCGCTGCTCTATTTTGCTTCATAACTCCGTTCAGAAAATCGTTTGGCAGATTTGGAAAGCAGATTCGAGATCAGCGTCCAAAAACACATCCAACAGGTAGGTCTCATTGCATATGGCCACTTCGACCCTTCATCCTGTCCTGTTTAGTCCATTTGTAGATTCTGCTATGACTCTGCTTTCATCTAAAGTCTACAGCTAGTCGGCGAGCACAAATCAGGAGTCAAAATTCAGCTAAGAATGCGAAAGGCCCTCCAAAGGGCTGGGCAAAGCCGACATTTGATGAGATCACTGTCACTGATTCGCCGGGGCGTGTTGGTAAGTTTGGCAGAAGAACGCCGAATCAAAAGTGAAAACCTATAGCCTATCATTGTAAGTGCATCAAAGCCTCTGCAGGCCCCACGAGTCCGTAACCTTGGATTGGAGCACCCCTCCGATGAGCCCAGATTGAGGCAAACGATAGCGAACGATTCGAATGTTGAGAGCACCCTCTCTTTTTCTTTAGTGTTCCTGTGTCTTAGTGTTATCAAACCCTATTTAGGTATAAAATAATAAAATACTACATGTTCACAGATAAGCACCAAGATGCCGTTCAGTCCACTCATCAATGATTTAAAGCACCAGGTGCAAATTGTACCAATATGCGATGACAGCTGACCAGGAAATGCTTTGAACTTCCCATGGAACTTTGAAAGGAGACCTAGATGAACATCGATAGAGTTTCGACGCTGATTACAAATATGGACACTAAAACTGCTACGTGAACTTTATAAGAAAGTTACGAGCATTCAAAGTTGGCAAAAAACGTTACTGAGGCGAGCTCACCTGATGAAATCACGGATGCTTTTTGTCTGGTTTCTTGTTCTATAAGGGTTAGTGGGTGCCCTGATTACGAATTTGAGACTCGTTTTGGAGCCACGGCGACCGTGATTCCATCAGGTAAGCTCGCCTCAGTAACGTTTTTTGCCAACTTTGAAGGCTCATAACTTTCTTAGAAAGTTCACGTAGCAGTTTTAGTGTCCATATTTGTAATCAGCGTTCAAGACTCTGATCATCGATAACTTCTATCGCATACATTATAGGTCTCCTTCCAGAGTTCCATGGGAAGTTTGAAGCATCTCCTGGTGAGATGTGTTTAGTTTATAATATGTGAGTGGATAATGAAAAGAGTTAGAAAAAAAGAAAGCCGCTCAAAGAACTTTCAGCGACGTGTTATATGGAAGTTTGACTGAATTTCTTTTTATAGACATAATCGTGGGCAATTCTGTGAAAAACAAAACTGTTAAGTATGCAAATTGAAGGAAGGGTTGAGACATAAACCGGTTTTCTCACAAACAGGGAGATTCCGAGAAATGCAGAAAGGCTATTTTATGATTCTATGCAAACAGTGAATATTTGTAGAAAAAACTTGCACTTAGGTAATCCAAGAAAGTAAGTGAGGGAAAACTCGAAGCGTAGGATCGTGTTGCTCGGTGGGTAATACAGAGGATAAAGCCTTTGGCGTTAGTCTGTTCCACCCAGGGATGCGCCACGCATCTTACTTCCATTTAGCGTTGTTAGTGGCATACAAATGCGATTTGCCAGCCTTATCCAAGTCAGTTTTTCATCGCCACAGGCGAATATGTTACCAAATAAGCGACACCGGTGGAATAAAAGATTTGGTTGACCTGGAATAACGCCAACAAGCGATTTGACTTCATAAAAACGCTGACATCACTTTGAACTTCATAATTTCCGCCACGAAATGAAAAAAACGAAAACAAAATAGTTGTCATTTCGTAGGTGGAGTAAGGGCAAACGGCGCCATTTACTTATTTAGTTTACCGGCTAGCAGTTCAATCCTGTAATATACATTTTTTTTCCTTTCAGTTACTGCGCCTGCTTGCACCGTACTGCGTCCAATTGGCAATTATTATTTATTTATTTATAGTACATGTACCTTCGTACATGAAACAAATTTGAAAGAAACAGTCAGGAAAACAACAACGCTGATAACATTGATAACGATACAAACCAGAACAAAATTTAAAAAATGGAGAAGAACGAAGCTAAGAAGTGGAGGAAATAAGAGAACTCAAAGGGTGACCAACCTCCAGAGTAATTAGTAGTAACGAAATACTAAGACAGAAATCTGCTAAACGTAAAACTTATGCGTATTTCTTTTAACTGTGCGATGCTACTAGGCACTGCGAACTTTTTAATAAATTTGTTGAATTCCAATGAAGCCCTTGCTAAGAAGAATTTACTACGAATACCAGTCTTAGATTTAGTAAGCAACAGTCTGAACGTACCTCCTCTGGTGTGGGACGGAAGAGGGACGAAGGAGCCCTTACTCTCTATCAGCATCCTGCCTGTGATGATTTTATAAACAGTAACCAGATCCAATATTTTCCTTCTACAGAGGAGGGATTCAAGACCAAGCATCTTATTTCTAACAAGACCCTTAGGTATGTCGTAATAGTTAAAACCCAATGTTCTAGTGAAAACCTTCCTCGTAAAGCTGTTTTGAACCGCCTCAAGAAGTGAAATCAATTTTTTCGAGTGAGGGAAGAAAACGACAGTACCATACTCCAAAATAGGGCGAACGTACACCTTGAAGGCCCTAATAAGGATACCGGGGTCCTTAGTGTACAAGCTTCTGAGGAGCTGAAAGAGCCTGGTTTGAGCTCTGTTAGCTATTGTCCTGCAATGAGAATCAAATGACAATTTATTATCAATAATAAAACCCAGATCTCTAATCTCCTTGACCTTTTTGAGCTCGCACTCACCAACATAATAAGTGCTACCTACGTTCGAGTTTTTGATATATTCATGAAAAAAAATGCGGTCGATATGACATTATAACTCTAAATTTGAATTAGAATAGCATGGCGTTTACCGCTAATTCTATCTTTTACTTGATCGCCGTCGCGCTCTCTGCTTATACCTCTTCAAAAAGCCCAAAATAACAAACGTGATGCATTGTTTCCCGAACGAGATGGACCCGAGCTCCTTTGGAGAGCTTGCTCCAAAGGATCCCCATTAGCTGCTTTTTTGCCGTTGCAGCAGGCGAGAAAAAAAATTCAACGAACTGAAATCCAACCCAAACGAAAACGAGCACGAAGCTAGCAGCAGTGGATCGTATATCTGCTGCAGACGTACTAGTGACGTACAAGAGAAAAAGCAAAGAACGAAGTCCTCAAAAGCGAAAGGATTTAAGTCACTCACCAACGCGGTAAGGGAGCCCAAGTCATTTGCCGCAGACCTTTAGATTTAGCCATGGTGACTGCCACAGTGTGGGCCAACACAGAATCAAACACCTGGAACGATATGATAACTTTCACTATTTTCTACTCTTCTGATATGCATTAGTAGTTAGATTTTGTTAGCAGTTATATCTGCCAGTTATATACAGAATCAGAAAACCAGTCATGGTCATTCAGAGAAATTACGATAAAATTGATGTCCGGGAAAGGAGGAGGGAAAGCTGGGTAGTGGGAAGAGTAAAGGTGGGTTCAAATGGACGATAATTGGCGCGCTCACGGCAGAAAACGACCTATCAATACAGTAATGAGGTGTGAAAGTGTACTAGAGGAATTCAGAAGGCCCTACCTGTTTTAAGAAGTGCCTCCGTGATTCGTTCATATCAGGAAGGCGTGTCACATCCAATCCGGTTTTCCTTCACCTTGAAATCTTCCTGATTTTAGCTTTTGCCATGCCGTATAGACGATTGTTTTGCGCAGTACAAGTAAATAATTGTTCAACGCTAATGGAACAGTACATATGATTAAGAAAGACAAGTTGTTGCAACGGCCACCGAAGCGCCAAGAGATGTGGGTAATCCAAATAAATTGGAAATTAACTGCGGAGAAGTGGTGTCGTTTCAATGGTTTTGACCATTACATTTCTTTTTCACAGCCGCACTATCAGAGACATCCACTTTCACAATTCTACAGTGCCAGCTTATCGCGAGTTTTGCCTAAAATGTCCTGTTGCAAATAAAATCCAACCGCAAGGTCCAAATCCTTGCGAGGAATTGGATTCATGAAATGTTCACAAGCTTAAAGCCCTTCTGTTGAAAGCTAGAGATCTAGCAATCACATAGGACGCGACGGCTACTTTGATCAATTTTTTATATGCCGCCTCGCATTTTACTTCTGTTTTGGGATCGTAGTGGCATTTGAGTGAGATTTGACCCATACAAAAGCTTACGGAGGACAATCGATACCAAGTCGTGTTTTCATCTTTCATGAGGACTATGGCATCAATCATCCTACCACGAAGGGGTGGAGGCATGTTGTTTGGGCAAGACTGGACCCTTTGCGCACTCCAGGTGTCGTCAGGGTCAACCGTCCGTTGGACAAAGTCCAACGAGGGGTTGGGGGAGGTCGTATTTGGGAGTGTGGAAAAGGGGGGACGTATTTTGTGAGGTAGCGTCAATGTTACAGTTAAGGGAAGGGATGATTTTCATGGAACGGGGAGTGGAGTAGGTTGTTTGGAATTTTGTATCCCCCCCCCCGCTCGGCGGCAATTTGGGAGGAAAAAGTGGGTGGAGTTGGGCTGTATCGAACTGGGTCTCAGAATCAATTACTATAGAACGCCCCCATGATGACGATGGAGGGGGGATCGGTATAGAGGTCCTTTAAAAAGGGGGAGGGGGTCGTAAAATTTTCGAAATTGGTCCAACGAGACGGCTGACCCTGGGTGCCACTGGTCACTATCCAATTTTCCCTCCGCGCACCTGTAAAGAAAATCACGAGTGATCCGTTATTTTGTGGAGTAAGGAGGATCCAACAATAGGGGAGGGCGAAGACGGAACAATTACCAAGTGCGAAAGATAGGCAGACCCCTCAGGGTGCGGACCGACACGCAGTTCGTAGCGAAAGATATCCCCTGGAGACGTGGCATGGCCATACCCGCGCCGCTCACGCCGCAGCCCACACCTACCTCCTCTCCCCGTTCTGACTCTAGCCGTGTAGCAGATCCACGAGCGTTCCGAGCTAATCAAGACTTGAGCACCGATGAAAGTCGCATTCTTTCGGAACAATAATAACTCATCTGGATAAGGAAAGGCACTCCCACTTCTCCTCGTGTCCGTTTTGGCCGTTTCTTGTTTTTTTCCCGCTGGTGCCTCAACAACTCTACTGTTAGGTTTCGGTGCCGTATAGCTACCTCCTCATCGTACCTTTGATGGGACATCACATATTTCAGTTGACATGCGCCTCGTCAAACAAATACTGCCATGAAGTCCTCACCAGGGAAAAGTCAGCACTGTATTGGCGTTGGGAAAACATTCATGTTACTTCTGGATTGTAACCGTCGTAAAGTCTAACATGCAATGTTGTCATGAAGAATGAAACGTGCGCTATGATCCTTCCACTTGTCGACCACTAGTGCAGTTCATATCGAGTAACATCGCATGTAAACCTGTCTGCGTGTTTTACTTGCCACATCTTCGAGATTGGTACGACAAAACCCAAAGAGCGACGTCATTCACCGCTGTTCCCGTCCAAACACCTTTCAGAGTGTTTCTGACATTATTTGTTACAGCATGCGATTCCGTCCGTTTTTTTTTTCTTCGAGCAGCGGCTTTGTTTGCAGTGGCTACGTGGGGCCTGAACTGCATAAGCGACAACCCCAGGTTAGCTATGCCAACATATTCTCGCCTGTGCTGATAGACTTTGCCCGTGAGCGTCATAAAAGTGCCATTGTCGGCGTTCGAAAATGCGCCATTTCGGCGTTAGGGCCTGACAAGGTGAGCTGATGAGGGCTGCTGTGAGCTAATGGACGAGGTAGCTTGCGCACACCCCATGACACGCAGCGTGGATTATGATGTAGCTAGGTGAAATATGGAGGGCTACTGGAGCCATGGAGCAGGCAATTTCAGACAACTCGTTCGGAACGCATTCAAGAAGGGGTTCCTTGTTTGAGGGCTTCACCGACGCTTTGCTTCGGCCAAGACAAATGTCATCTGATTTCCCATTTCCCTACTCATAAACATCTACATCATAAATATGTTTTTCTCTTCCACACGATATTTTCCTGTTTTATGTTGAATGGAACGCTGTCATAGCAGTGTTGATGTTGCGGTCAAGTAACCTCCCCTTCAAAAAGCGAGAAAGTGTCGGGTGCAGACCAAACACCACAACTGACGACGCCTCCAAGTAAATCTGGTTAGAAGTTGTTCATAGTGATAGCTGATTTCTGGTAAATGATAGTTGTAATTAGTGACAATCGATAGAATACAACTGCAACAGGCTAATCATTTCATTGGCAGAAAACATTAACATTTTGTGAAGGCCGTCGTCACTTGTGGTGCATGGTCTGCACCCGACACTTTCTCGCTTTTTGAAGGGGAGGGTATATTGTAATAGTTCGTATACAAAGAAGGAGCGGAAGAAAAACTTCCCATGGGTCGCGAATTATATAAGACCCCCTTTCTTTGACTGTAGCTTGATTTTTAAAAAACATTGTGAGGAGTTGAATGAAGGAAACTGTGCAGGCCCATAAGTTCTCCAAATGCCTTTACCAATATGAGGTGGCGTTCAAAACTTACGCCGACCAGAACTTCTATCTAAGAAGCCTACGTTTTTGCACACGCCCTAGTGCAGTGGGTTGCCATCAGCGGCGGAATTTCTATGTGAAATCCAGCCTTCTCTAACGTTACCATTATGTAGTACCCTTAATAAGTTCTATGCACCTGAACTTCTCCCGTGACGTGCTCTTCTAGTTTATCCTGCTCGCGCACCTTGATGGCTCCAGTCCTTTCCCGCTTCTGTTCTTATCATTGTCTACTACGCAGACCTAACCCAACAAAATCTCTACTGCTTTCAGGAGCGCTCGAAGATGCTCCGACACGGTATCTTGCCCATTTTCTTAGTGACCACGGTACAGAGTCACATGATGATGATGATGCCACACATGCATATGATGCACCACATGATGATGCCTCACATGATGATGATGGGTATGGGTGGTATGGGTGGGGGTGAGTCAGCTTTGCGATCTCGTGAGGCACATTCATCTCCAACACAGTGCGAGATGTATATTTTTGCATTTTAGGCTTTCGGTATGAGTACTGGGTTCAATGGATCACTCTGGGGCGGGGAAGTTCGAATGGGGGTCGCCCCCCAAAGGCCCATTTTGGAAAAAAAAAAAGCGGGGTCGAATGAGATCACTCGGGAGGCTCCATGTCCAGTATGGGGAACAGTGGATCAGTGTCTGAGGTCATGTCCAGCATGAGCTTGATGGATCATTCTGGAGGTTCAATGTCCAGCATGAGCTCAATGGATCACTCGGGAGGTTCAATGTCTAGCATGGGCTCAATGGATCACTCCATGTCCAGTGTAGGAACAATGGATCACTCAGCTCATGGCTGAAAATTCACAACACTTTCAGCTGCAAATCGCCAACCCCCCCCCCACCTAGCGTCTAATCGGTGAGTATCACCCCTGATTTACAGAGCCATTGCTTTAGAAACAATAGTGCCTTTCTGAGGAGTTTTTCCCAATCTATTAATAAATGCGTCTGCGCAAAACGTCGTCAACGCTTTTTCTATCGCTCAAGTTTTGGCTGCCAATGTAAAACTTTTCAAACTCAGCATATTAAGTGACAGTGTTATTGATTATTATTTTGCACTCAATTACAAGTAATATGAATTCCCAACTTTAAAGACGGAGTCACTAGAGGGCAGCCCATGAGAAAGAGGGTTAGATGTGGTCAGTGGTGCATTTATGAAGAAAAAAATACGAGAAATGGTTCAGTACCAGATGATTGGAACCGCGTCTTTGTCGATTGACTTCCGCATTAATCGATGCTGCTCTCTTCAACGCTAACGCTCTTTCTGCTAAACGGCTAGAGAACAGCTGACGAGTTGCTAGCTAGCCGGTAGGCGTGCCGCGTCCATAGCGCCGCGGCGGACGGGGATGCTAGACGTCGGGGCATATTTGCTGGGTCGGTACTGGGTGTCGGTCTATACCATAGGTGGCTCGCGTTTCCTTCTAATGAGTCAGTTCCCTTTCTTAGACTTCATCGTGGAATCCTTCTTCAAACTGAAAGCACTTCCAAGGGAGAGGGAGCGACATTATTTTTGAGGCACTGAAACACTCAACTTGTAACGTGATACTTTATTTCATTCTGGAAAATGATTGGTGTGACTTGACTGATACGGCAAATTGGATGAATGTTCCTGATTTTTTTGAATTTTACCCAACAGGAGTATCTCAAAAAGTATTAAAAGGGCCACGCTCGCGAATTAGACGGGCTCGCCTGTATCCATTCCAGGGTGTACATTTATGAACCACGCTAACTCAAATTATCTTTATATGGTTTCCATTGGGCGATTCAACGTCGAGGAGCAGGAGCAATTATATATATATTTTGCTGATATATCCAATCCTTCTCTATCAACGTTCTGTATTTCTGAAATAGGGGAGGTCTCTGTACGGGGCGTAATCGGTGGTTTCGTTTGCTTTCCTTCTCTTTTTCAGACCACCTCCCACCTATAGCTTCATAACTGAACGCTTTTCCACACCTATTTTATCACCAAATTTCTTGCCTTTAAGCAATATTCAAGCATTTAACCCAATTCAGGCCCACAAGAGTAAAGCACTGGCTAAAACAAAAGCTGAGCGGTCTCCAGGGATCAAACGGGTCGCAGGTGTCTTCTTCGCGACATTTTGAAATTGCAAAAAGGATGGAAAGCTAAATGTTAGCTTGCCAGCGGACCTTGCACCCGAAGCTCCGTTCACCAATCGCAGTCTCAGATTGAAAATGGAAAAAACCATGTGGGCAAAATAACTCTTAGGGCAAAAAGTAGGGTATTTTTTCAGTTATCCGTTTTGGAGCCGAACCTGCTCTCGCTAGCAATCCATGCTATCTCGTCATCGACTTTCTCCCTGCCCGTCGCTCTGTAATATTCTTTATCTCACTGCGTTTCTACCAGAACATGCGAAGGTTCACCTAAACAGTTTTGGTTCTCCACCTTGTGGAGCCAGAACTCCTCCATGCATGATTTGATTCACCATGGTCTTCACTTGAAGTTCCATGAGAATTTGAAAGCCCATCCCTGGTTAGGGCTCCAACAGCCTAGTGGTGGTTTCTCATCGGTTCATTCCACAGCGCTACATTAAATTTCGAGAGGAACCGCCATACTAACTTCCCGGGAAACGCTTTCAAGGGTTACGCATTTATATACGTCTTACTCTACCTGTGTTCAGTAGCCATGTACTCGCCTTACAGTAAGGAAATTTAGAATTTAAGATATCACAAGGCATGGCTGAGTCATGGAAAAACTCACTGTTCCGCGAAGAAATTGAACCGAGCCTTCTCGGGTTAGTGCTACCGAGATTTACCACCACTTATGTTTCCATCTTCTGATTCCGCTTTTGATAAGACGTCTTCACCTTATTACCTTTCATAAATTTACTGTAAGTTTAAATACGTGAAAATAAAAGGTTTCGCATGGCCTAATAGTACATTGGAGTATATGTTGCTGTCTAATTTGGCTATCCATATCCCTCGTCGCTCTCATCGTCTGAGAAGACGTTATAATTTAATTACACCCCTATTCGGACACGGGTCAAGCGGGCCCATCAAAAAGTGGTCCACATATTCTTCTAACAGCAACAAGGACAGCACGTTAGTCCAAATGTTACTAATAAATTTATATCATGATGAAATATTACTAATTGATTTATATTCATATCACTCGTTTTTATTTACTTGGTTATTAGTTTAGGCTTTCTGTTCGGACTAAACCCACACTTTTAGCACCATCTTGAATTTCTGGTTAAGTAAGTTTGTGATGGAGAAGTGACAATTGGTGTTTCACCAAACACATAGTTCGTGGTTCGAGTCCCTGCTCCGGCCCACCTAGCTCTTCTCTTTCCACCAGAACTAGCTATCTGATACATATAGGATTCGTCAAAAGGATAAAATGCCAAACACCAATCTTAGCAACTTCGCCAGCGTTTAGTCCAATTACTCGTTCCAATATCACTACAATCTTGAATAGAAGTCGAATGTATGGCGTATCTCACGAGCAGACTTGTATTTTCACCTTCGAGGACGGCAAGCTTCGCATTATCAGTTCTTCGTGCATACGCATCTGACTTCCACTTAAAGCTGTATAGCAACATTTTTAGGCCTTGATGGAAAATCTGCCCCATTTGAAGAGCATTGTTTAATTTTGAACCTAATTTCTAGCGCAACTGATTTTCTATTCATTTTCCAATCAATCGGCAAAGAAAAACATTGAAGAGTTCGGAAATGGTAGATTCAAACCAAGCGGAATTAGAAGGAATCATGTTTGCTTCTTTTACTTTGCGGTGTTTGCCCACAAGTACTGCAGGAATAAATAGTAAATAGAGAGTGAGATTGAAGGCACGGGTTGTAATTGAATTTGTGTGCTATTTTGTTCGCAAATTTAAAGAGAAGGGCAAAGGGGAACATTAGTGAGTAAAGGAGTGAAAAGCTTCAAAGAAAACACTGAAATTTCCCTTATGAGGTTGATCGTGGTACGAAAAGGTACAGCCTTAAGAAGCAAGGAGAAATGCGAGAGAGCCTTGAAATCACTGTGCGCCGGGAATTATAAGAGTGGCAGCGGTCACAGTGCTTATGCGAAAATATTAGCTCTGACGCACAAATCTAATTCGCAACACTATCACCACCCTATAGTTAGGATCCTGCTACCTCGCTCAAGGGAAGAATTTCCATGGATCTAATCGCGACCTGCGTCTTTGAGGGAAGGTCACAGACCTGGGAGGTGACATGGATGAAAGGGCCCGCCTAGGTCACTCACATGCTCGTGGCACAGTTGCTGGCGGAATCCCAACCTGCGGCATATCACATTGAAGTTATTGACATCGATAGGTATATAAGAGATCAGATCCAACGTTTAAAAACCAAGTAATAGAGATTGACCAGCGTGCCGAATCTTTCTTCTTGAGATAAATTATATTTTTTCCTCTTCGATATTCTAGAATCGTCCTCATTCACACATTATCACTTCCAGGAAGTTCCGGAAATGATGTCATATACCGTTCTGCTCATCTTATTGCTGATGTCGCTGCTGATATCTAACGAAGCTGCACCGCAGTATGGACACATGATGGGTGGTCCGATGGGCGGCTATGGAATGGGAGGTTCGATGATGGGTGGCCGAATGGGAGGCTATGGTATGAGAGGTCCGATGATGGGAGGCTATGGAATGAGAGGTCCCATGATGGGAGGCTATGGCGGAATGAGAGGTCCGATGATGGGCGGTATGGGTGAGTTGTTTAATTCGCTAATTCTCTAGAGAGCTTGATAAAGCAGTTCAGCTATCGAAATGATATCCAAAGGTCCTGAAATTTTTTGTTTAGGTTATGGACATGGCATGAGGCCATTCTAGTTCGAGACCTGCGATGACGAATGTGGATTGCTCATAATTTTACCACAGAGGACCACTTTTTGAATTCGAGCAGAAAATAATTGTATTCGACGGGCTAACATCTTTTGAAAATAAGTTTGAAGTCTTGTCATTCCTTTAGGTCATTCTTAAGCGAACTTTTGAATTTTACGCAAAAGAATTTGTGTGAATTCATTTTTGAACAAAGACTAAATTACTAGCATTTTCATTTTTCAACGGAATTTATATTTTGTTTTTATTTGTGCAACTGTCTAATAAGCAATATATATCCGTTCATCATGTTACCAAATATGTGGCTTAGTATTTGATTATTTGTGACAATGGTATTGAATTGAGAACTGCTTGTTTTTATATGGCCCTGTTTTGTACCATTCTATTTCTTTAAGATTTATTTATTGATTTACAGTTCAAAATTATTTGCTCTGTAAGCAAATGGGTAAATAAAGGTGTTTGTGAATGTTGATAGTAGATATTTAGTCACTCCTCTCATCGATCGGCAGTTAACGGAACCTCCACGGAAAAGCTCCGCCCATTACCACAGAAAACGATACCTTAAAGGAATCTTCCACGGAAAGAGTGATCATTTTGTCTTGTGTGTAGGATTAGTATTATCGAAACTAACGCTTATGTTCCGTTCTTTTTGCTATGCTCATGAGGCTAGGGGCCTAAGGTATCGTTTTTCTGTGGTAATGGAGGCGGAGCTTTTTCCGCGGAAGATTCCTTTAAACAAAAAGCAGATAAAAGCTTACGAAAAATTGGCCCAAGTGAGCCTTTACCAACCGTGGGGAGGAAGTACTTGTTATGATCCCCTTCATGGCTCCGTAATCTGCAAGATCAACCTACACTCAGGCTTACACGTGGGTCACTCATCATCTCATGCTGGGGCCGTATTATGTGTGCATAGGGAGAAAACGCCTTAATCTGATATCAGCGCTGCAACATGCTCCTATGTAGAAAAAGTAAATGTCTAGAAATGGATACGAATTTAAGTGGTTGCATGGTGCCTAATGGAAGTTGAGAATATGACGCAAACTGAAGGAATTTGACCCAAAAAAACTCCAACTTTGTTGACTTACATGGTTCGGGTGAAGGTTGAATAATCCAGATCTAATCAGAAACCGAATCTTACAGGATCAGTCCTTGATGAGTTCTAAGAAGAGATGATTTCCAGCGAGAGAAAATATACGTATATTGAAGACTTACACCTCGGATGGCGTGGATTTCAAATATTCGTTCATGATTTCTCGACGAGGCGGGTCGCAATTGACCTGTTAAATTAATAGGATCGTATTGGAGGTCACGGTTGAAGGGCTATCGACGAAGCTCTGACACAACTAGGAATTTTTGGTGTTTTTTGGATTTCGGGAACTTAAGCCGTTTTTTGGCGCTGCAACTCTATTTTTTGCACAGGATCAGTGAATATTGTAGACCAAGATAGGACCTAGAGGAAGTAAGCAGAACAAAATGCAAAGGTAGATAGACTAGAGTCAAGTACGCTGTTAGGCTAATTTTTTACCTACGTCCACTTTTTAGCATTTCTCAGTTGTAATTTTTTAATGGACGTAGGAAAGGTCGAGTCTCATTAGAAAAGAAAGGAGAAAAAATTTGACCTTTTCTACATCTGTGGAAAATCACAATTCACGGATGCTAAAAAATGGCCGTTTGTAAAAAATTGGCTGATCAGTGTGCTTCACCCTGGTCCAATCTACGAAAACGACACCTAACTAGCATATTCCCACATGCTCTTTTTTCGTTCACCATTTTCGTAACCCCGCCGTAACCAGGTAAAAGTACGTTATGCTCGCGCATCTGAGCCTTCACCCAATCTCGTGCTTTCTGGAAGGGTCCATTGCGTTATTGGCCTGAGACATATTCTCATGTTCATTATGCCCCCGTGAATATTTCTAGCTGTCACACCTTATATGGTTTCTTTTGGAAGTCATGGAAAATAAGAGAATAGGGTCAAGAACGGTAGAGCATTCTACTCAATCAAGACCTGAGACAAGCACGATGACTGGTCTTTGGCATGCCGCTGGCAATATTGCCCGTAGGACTTGACCTTGTCTACATCACGGTAAGCAATCACCTTGGCATCGGGTCATTGGGGGGTATTTAAGCGATCAGAGGTTCCTCTGACCGTCCTGTTGGGTTTAGCTTTGTCTGACTTTCTATATTCTTTGTTCATTGAAATTCTGATATTCTCCTCTCAAAACTTATTTTTCAGGAATACTACCATGCTCCGCAGCTTCATCTTGGTAGTTCTTCTGGTGCTAATGTATTCAGTACCTTTTGAAGCAGCACCATACCGCCCCTACCACCACGGCCATCACCACGGTCATCATCATCATCATCGCGGACCAATAGGAGGACCGATACGTGGGCCAGTGCGTGGACCAATAATAGGGCCTAGGATATCTCCGTATGGTCGAGGTAAGTTGTTGTGGTGATGGCCCCCTTAAAGTGGGTATTATACTACCTAAGGACCACAAATATGACCGCATCGAAATGCTTTGCCCTGCTTCAGGACCATATGGCATCAGACCTAGGCCGTTTTGATTCAAAATCATGGGTTGATGCTCTAACGGAGGGTCAATGGAACTTCAGCGGTTCGCGACATGGACACCCCTGCTAATTATTTAATGGAAATATAGAATGAGTATGTTGAATATTAATTGGAAAATTGTAAAAGTGCTGATGTCAGTTATTATTTCCACCAAAAATTGTCAATAAGATTGTTATATACTTGAATATGCACTGATAACAAATTTTTTATCGGCTCCCATTTTTGTGTAACATATTGATAAGGGTTGTCATGACGTTTCCTTGACACTTCAAAACAAGTTTGTGGTCCACCCAGGATGACCGAAGTGGTTATAACCTCGCTATAGAGGCGTTTCGCAGACGAGGGAGGACGGGAGTGGCGGCATCTGTGACGTGTAAGGAAGTCTGGAGAGATAAATTCGGACGGTTTACGATTAGCACCGCAGCTTTCTACTTTTTCAAGTGCAGTAGAGGCCCAACTCATGCGCATCTTATCACACTAACGGATCGAGTTTCGAAATGCTTCCTGAAGCATGGAGCATTCTGGACCACTTAGCTAAAGGCGTTTGGATACTTCCATACAAACTGGTTGCTCATGAGTGGGAGCATAGACGACCAGACCCTGTCAAATTTCTTGACTGTTGTTTGACCAATTTTTCCTTATACCGAAATCCCCAGAAATGGGATTCATCTTGGAGAGCATGTGTCACCTAATCACGGAATAGGAGCCCCTGTTCTGTGGATATTCAAGTAGCTTTGATGCACGCTCCAGGATCAAACTGCGTCGAACGAACATGGACAGTTGGGTGGAGTGGGTCATTATAAGAGAAGGGAAAAGCAATGAAGTTAAGGGTTCCATTCAAATCCTTGAATTCACCGGTGTCGATGTGCCAGGCCATGAGAGAATGAGTATAAAGTAGAGATCACAAGCGGGAGAGCACAACGATTGGACAGTGCCAGATCTCGGCATAGAAAAATTGAAGCGTTAAAGCGGTTTTGGCAAGGCTGTGGCCCTCTCCACAGCCGGTTGAATGGCCTGTGTTTTTCGTAATCTGTCCTATACTTAAAAAATTCCCTAACCCCGATTCATTCCGGGTTGGCCTTTCAAGGATATTGAACGATTTTGCAGACGGCGTGATTCAAATTCTGGAAGAGGCACTATAGGTTAGGCGAGAAAATATCTGGTGAAGACGGTACGGTTGCGGCTCGATATTTTCCTGGCTCTCGCTTGCCGTCTGATCTCTGTTATAAGCAGGGTGAATATCAGACAAGGAAATCCTCGACAGGGAGAAGTACTTATCAGGCTAGGTTTTGAGGGGGTCGTACTCGTGTGGGTTAGTAGCATCAGTGGTATCGTAGTGAATGTAGGAGTAAGAGCGTAACAGAAAGTGAAGATATGCGAAAAAAAACATTATATAAAATATTTTTGCAGGCCCAGGCGCTCCATTCCTCTACTTTCATGAGAAGGACGTATCTGGAGGCAGTATAAAGAATGGATACTTCGCTGACAGAGTAAGAATTAGAGAGTTCCTAGTTGTGCACACTTCCATGGTGAGAGTGCGCGCCGGTTCTTTTGCATTTGCTACACTGATGACAGATGGCTTCACACTTTGACGGTGGTGAAGGGCTGTCCTCAAGGACTCCTGGATGACAAAGGAGATCTGCCTGATGGGGCTCCTTTTGGGACTTCAACTCCCGTCTTCCCTCTTTGTGCGACTTAGACAGTGCCGATGGAGTCAGGGAACAAGCCAGGATACTGAAAACAGTCTTCTTACCACGTTTTTGCCGTCAAGCGATTTGACACTCACACGTTATCATCGAATTTTAACCGATAGAGCTACCGACAAGGAGAGATGCTAGCGAACTGACGGAGCTTTGCCATTCTAGTATAGGCAATGAATCAGAAAGATTATTAGAGGCTTCTCCCATGTTTTTATGCTATCTCATGCTTCTTTAGTGGACTTAGTCTTTTCGATGCAACTACGGGATTCAGCCCCGTCTCGCAATATTAACTGTCTGTTCGACAAAGGGGACAATTTTGATCGCATTTACTTGGCTGAGTATTTCCAAGGTCATAATGTTTTGGTGGGCATCGGCCACTAGCTCTCCTCTGCCGCGCATATAACCTGGTCCAACAAACTTGTTCGAACCTGCTCCTTCTCTAGCGGAGCTCCACAGCCCGTTAGCGGTTTCATGTCTTGGTTTTTGAATTGTATGCAGGACACGACCACTTTGTCAGGTGAGTCGACGATGGGACGCTTGTGCGCTTGATCGCTTTTTTCGGGCTAGCGTTACTGACAAAAAACTTTGTGTGACACACTGTTTCAACTGTAATCGTATCACTCTTTTCACGGTTAAAAACGCTCTATGCTCCTCATCCGTGATGGCTAAAGGGTTTTCTATCATTGTCAGGAAAATGCATTACATGTTGTTAGGAGGACTGGTTTGCGACCACTCAAAAGATCGAAAAACATTATTGAACACTACACTCCTAAACCGAAAAAGATCAGAAAATTCTGTTGTTGTCATCAAAAATCAACGGCTTCTTCAATAAGACTGCTTCTGCACCACGGGCTGACAGGCTTTTCCAAAAAAATCGAATAACGTTCAAATACTACACTTTTGGCTCTGAAAAAAACGTCGACTCCTTAAAAAAAACTGTGGCCGTCATTAAAGGCTGAGCCGCCCTCAGAGTCGGGACACCTTTCCCTTGTATTTCTCTTCTCCATCGCCGGACCCGCTTTACTGTTACAACAACTTACAGTTTTCATAGCAGCCACCATTCAAGGTGAGTCGAAAGGTGCGACGCCAGGCATCTGTCAGGAGTCGTATCGGAAAACTGGTTAATCTTAGCATCTCCAAACTTTCGATACGGATAGCTTCAGTTACCCTGCCCCGAGAAGCGGGTAGGCTGAAACTACGTAATAGTGTCATTTTCCAAGACCTCCAACGGCTCCAGGTGGTGCACCTGGAAAGGGCTCGGAACACGAGGGAGACCTGATCTTGGGTGGGTAAGGGGTCTTGAATATAGCTGATGGTTAGTAGTCCATTCGATGCCGCGAATTGACATCGGCTAGAGACAAAAAGATCTTCGAATAGTTGAGAAATTCAGCAAGTATTGTGCCAGCAACTTGTTCACGTCATCCTATCGCTTTGCTGAGCTCCTTATTTTCAGCAGTTTCAGGCAAATTTCTGAGAAACAGGACAATTCTCCAGGGTTTTTTTTTTTCTCAAATTCATTCCCTTTTTGAAGGGAGTCTTGGAAGGTTTTGAAGGGATACCTGGCAACAGATGCTAGCAGCCTTTTTTTGCTTCCCCACAGAAAGCACTCCATGGGCTCTGCTTGCTAGAAGGACACGAAGTCCTTCATTCAGTTGGTTTAGATTTTTGCTGAGAAAATTTGAACAACAAACCAGTGGTCTCTATATTCCAATGACGTGCCGAACGATCAGCCGGAAACCGCTGTTGCCCAACAGCTATCATAAAATCACTCACGCCTTTGGCCCAACTGGGTTTAGATTCTCTTGGTGGAACGGTGAAGTCCTCATGTTCGATCATGGGAACTTCACAACTCCGGATTCTCCTCTGCACTTGCGTGCATGGGGGATTTCAGAGATCTTCCTCTCCACAGCCCATTGCATGCGCTGACAGCATGCTCGTCATGTCCTGCGCAGAGTCCAAGTCTCCGAGGGTGCACAGTGAGCCAGAAGCTCCGACTGCTAGTGATGCGCTGACAGTGTTATGCTCGTCATGTCAGTGTAGAGCCCAAGTCTCCGAAGGCGAGAAGTGATCGCGAAATCAGAAATGTTTCATGAATATACGGATAAAATCGATCTCGTGGGTTGGAAAGTCCGACTACATCTCGTTCGAATCTGATCGAAACCACCGCTAGTTCTTTTACGGTCACGTAATTAGTTCCTTGTTCGCAGTTTGTGGTGTCATATACTTTTTTTGTAAATTGTCTTCCTGGGTCTACGTTTTTAAGTTGCCTGCGATACTTTCACATTTTGATGCCGTTATAGCGGACATACACAGCGATTTTTGGATCTTGTTTGTTTTTTGTGTTTGTTTTTTACTGTTTGTACCAGTTTCCAGCCTAGCTCCTTACGCTAATGTGATTGCTATCGCTTAGCTTGATTTTCTTTGAGAAGCTATTTCCTATTTTTGCTAACTTGCCTTGTTCGCTTCCAGGTGCGCTTATTTCTATCTTGCTTGGCTTGGACTAGTATGAATTTTTGCAATAAAATACTGTTTTATTTCCAAATTTGATTATGTTAGAAGCGATTTTAAATGTTGCGAGCAGGTTGACCCGAGTTGTTGGTGAATATTGGATTCCTGCGTGTTTGGATTGCGCCATGCATGTCGTTAGCCTGTGGTCTTTTCTAGGGACTTACGCAGAAGTGGAATTGGACTCTGCCGTTTAAGAATAGAATCACGACGCTGGCCAAGAGATTCATTTCTTGTGATTGGGAGTTAACTCCAACAGTTGCCGACAGCAGCAGCGTTTCCGGGAATGGGGAGGGGCTAGGGGGCCTGGCGCTCATCGCGGGATGTTCCAGGTTCGGCCTATGTGTTCATAGAGCGGGGGGGTCGCCCAGCCGCCCGGGCAACGCGGGCCTACACCGACCGGGATCCGATAACGAACTAGCTCCGGGCTCTGGGATTTTTGTACTACGGATACGACATAGCTAATGATGCCAGTGGTCCCTCGAACACTGGTGCTGGAGACGGCGGGGGCAGCGTTTGCGATCAAGTTTTAAGGGTTTCCACTCCGGGATGGAGAGCTCCAGTATCGCCGGTGAATGCTAAAACCGATATGTATTACCTGCATATATCGATTGTGTTTATTAGAACTCAATTTTAGTGTTGTTTTTTAAAATCCACTTGAAGCCTCCTCATGAGATGAGGTGTGTGATTTGATTCTCGAAACGATTCTGCGTGCGGGAGAGATGAAGTTTTGAATTGGGGGGGCGGGCATGGAGGAAAACTCGACGCCCACTGCGTATACAACGCGAGCTGGCCTCTCGTCGCCTTTCGGTAGTGGAGTTTTCTTTTTCTGGCGGCTTTCCTGTTGAAAACCCTAGATGTTCTTGTGTTAGTAGGTGGTGTCTGTTAGAAGAGGCAAAAATATCAGGTTGAATGTCACTCTTACTCCAAGCTTAACGAGGGCTACCCCTTCTTCTCCCCTTTTGCCCCCCCTCCTCCTTTTTTTTTATTTCGATGGGGAAGTCGTCTTTTTGTCGCATTTCTGCGAGGTATTTCTCCTCGAATCTCTCCATGTCTTCTTGCAATCGTTTTCTTTGATTCTCAGCTCTGTCATGCTTTTCTTGTAAGATATTTAGTCGATCCGTCAGCTCGTTGTTCGCCAACTCCTGAATGTTTCATTAGAGGTACAGTCCATGGCAAATTGGTGCGATTTTTCCGCTCAGAACATGAAGAGAGGTACAGAGACTATGAATGATGGGAAAACGATGAAAAACTGGAAAGAAAACGGAAATAATGGCTTTTTCTCGGCAGACGAGCGATTATCATTAGAGTTTACTAGGCGGACAGCCTGAGGTCTGAGCGCCAATTTGAGGGAGACCTGTGAACGGGCTAGCATAGGAGGCGAGCAAGACGCGCACATTACCCTCTTCGCCTCGGTGACAGTGCATTAGTGCAAGCCATACAGCCTTGATTACATAGTGTTCCACTTTTTGAGTAGCGGAAGTAGTACTACATACCTCTGCAGTTGCTGATCGGGTTCCTTCATTTACAGAAGGGTTTTTTCTACTTATTTTGACTATGAACCCGAATTCATAGTCTACTATTGTGGCATGTACCATGTATGTTTATGTACTTGTTGTGGATTCATGGCACAGATTTTTCCTTCGAAGAAGCCCATGAAAGGATTTTTGCTGTGAGAACGATCCGCGTTTTTAGTGAAACTAAACCACCAAAAGTGAGAAATTCCCTATGAAAAAGATTTCTGAGGATTCTATCTCTTTTATATAAAACAATATAGCTTCTTTTTCTTGTCCTTTTTTCTTTGTTATAATAATACATTCAAAAATTGAATCGTACTCTCCTAAAATAGGCAAGTATCAAAGCGAGTAACGTGGTGAACTGCGTAAGATAGCAGGGTATGCTAGAAATTTCTGCATATCCATTTATTTTCAAAAGGACCACCATTCATAGGTTTTATAACTCACCTGAGCTTTTTTGAGTTCCACAAGTTTCTGATTTTCATCTTGTTGAGATTTGAGTTGAGCGGTGAGTCGATCAGCGAGTTGCTTGGATCGCGTCGCTTCAGCCTCGGCTTCCATTTTTAGCCGTTTTTCCTGAATTGATAACATGCATGGGTAATAAGACCTAACTCTGCACTCATCAATCCATTTCTTGATACGCTACGCAGAAAAGCAATAGTGCCATTGAATGACTTATTCTATGGGTAGGTGATGGTCAGTGTATAAGTGAGGAGTCTATTTACCCAGAAAGTATAGGTAGAAGGCTTCTCTGGCTTTGGCTGGGTTAGATCTGGGGTTTGATCCACATAGCAGGCTTTGCTCCGTCACTAGCCCCTAATTCAAAGATTTTTTCAAAGGCAATTTTTGAGATCAGCATACATTTACACTGTTTGGGAAGTATTTCTACCGAACACCGTGGTTGGTTTAGTTGCAGGATTGGTAACGGTCAAACGAAGAAGGAAGAGGAACGTTCCTAAAAGATACCGACTGTAGCACAATTCATTTCGCTAGGATCCGACGAGAAATCAAGAAACCAATAAGTCTGTTCCGTAACTAACTATCGCGGTGATCCCAATGACATCATGAGTAAAAGCAACTAAGCTCCAGGACAAGCTTGAAAGCACTTTTCCTGATAAGTCTGATGATTAACACAATTTCCTCCTCCTATTAGGTTCACTGCTGTGCAAGTGTATGGGTCGTGCCGCATTCACGGCTCCGGTATTGCGTGGCAAATAGCTCAGATTCTTCCCATCCCCACCTCTTTCGCCCTGAAAAATGTTGTGTCTGGGTCTCTCTTGACCCCCTCTTATTTTGTCACTT
>MU882932.1:0-28810 GCA_036418205.1 Ostertagia ostertagi
GAGCTAAACTGGTATAATATAATATGGCAAGCCTTCCAAAGGAAATAAATATAGTAGAGATGTCATAGTATGCTATTTCTAAATGATCAATCTTTGACTTTGTACTTCTTAAACGACTTTTTTGTGGACGGTGGGGTAGCAGGGCTTTTTTATGAACAGTTTTGGGGAGAATTAAACAACCTTTTCATAGTTCGGCTTTTGAAGAGGGTCGTTTCATGGACTTCGGCCTCTGGCGGAGGGGGGGGGGTCGTATTTCCAAATTTTCCTCGACGCCTCGCTTGACCCTGGTATCTCTCTCATCACCGCCCTGTTCCCCTCCATTATAGCCGACTTTGAAGTGAAAGACATCCTCAGTTGTAGTGTTTTCCATATTCCCTTTCTCCTTGACAACTCCTCTATTAAATTCCCAAGAGGAATGAAATAAGGGTTGTTAAGGCGGAAAATTTCACACCTTCGCGCCACGTGGTTCTCGACACTATCTCCCCTTCGCAGATTTGCCCTCAAGAAGAGCCTAACAGTGGGGCGCGAACATCATATCCAAATGGCGCGAGATCGCTTGACGCCTGCGTCACAGGCGCTAGCGTTATCATATTTGTGTGGCGCAGGCGTCTGTAGCGCGTTCTCTGCACTTTCTCAGCGAAGCAGTAATAACATTCAAATAGGATACTCTTTGCGGCAAGTTTCCAAGGTGTTTGAGTACCTTTTGATGCCCGCTCCTGTAGGCAAGCGCGAGGCGGTTTAGCGTCGGAGGCTGCGACAATTAGCTTTCACAAGCCAAACCACCGCCGCTCCTTGCTAAATTTGACAACAAATACAATTTTATAAAATATCCACCAGAAATAGAAAGAAATAAGGGTGGCAGTAAAGGATAAATCTAATAAACGCCAGGGGAGTCCCACGGAGGCAGAATTAGAAGGTGTGCACTTAACATTTATTCGACTGTGGAATATTACGCATCGACACCTCTCTAGTGAGCGTCTCATTGTGTTACACAGATAGTTCACTGGAACATACCCAGCCCAGTGCTACTAATCTTTCTATCTTCCAGTTTGGTTATATTTGCCCCTGAGGATAAAAAAGATACCAGGATTTCAGTTCCATCTTAGAGAAGACACTTGAACTTCGCTTCGATAATCAGCGATGGGGAATATGAACTTCATTGAAGGGTTTAATCAGTGTCGTGTGTGTTACGATTTTTTTAATTCAAAGATGGGTATAAATTATGGAAACCTAGAAAAAGCTTCAATCCTTACAAAGAGCTTTACAGCTCGAACCAATGGAGCACATGTGCAGACAACATTTCATTGCTTATGAGGAGCAATATTCAGCATATTCCAGTTTATCTCTACTATCGTCGACGCAAGGCTTGGATTCCTTGGGAAAGCCAATTACAACATCACGTGTCTTCATACACCTCGAGTTCTTTTGAAAGTGCAACTGCACGTATACGGAATTCGTCTGCGGTTTCCAGGCAGTTGATCCCAGAAGTTGAATAGCTTGATGAAACTGAAAGGCTACTCGTTGAGATTATTACTGAAGCTACTCGCTGCATGAAGCTTTTAAGGTTGGCCTTTCCCCATTCTGGCTTTGCGAGGAGATTTTCCGTTTGTTGAAGAGATCAGGCTGTCTGTGCTAAAAAATCAAGTCGTTTCCCCTCATTATATGAAATACCAGATTAGTCCCCCGTCAACCGCCGGGACCTTCCTTTCCTGCGCAAGCTTTCTATCCTCCGCTATGGTCCCTTCCTCCTGTGACACCAACACCTCGTGGAAGTGACGCGTATGCAACACAATGGTGTTTCAAACAGTAGAAGGGACACAATCATGATATGACGGTAGATTTTTCGCTTCCCTTCCTCATCCTCCCTTCCTCTCTCCACTGCCCTCCAGCTGCCACTGCAGCACCATGTGGAATGAACGGAAGTGTGCTAAGCAGGTGTTTATATAGCCCTAAGAGTGTTATCACAACTATCCTGCTACAAAACATTGATATCTCAAATCCTGTAAGCTACCCGATTTGTTAGCGGTTTGTTTATCCCATGAGCTTCCTTCTCACTCACTTCATTTTGCGGACGGACACACATACATACATACACACACATACAGATACACAAACCGACACACAAAGTTAGCGCTTTATAAAATAGAAGGATTATATATCAAAAACCTTACATCGACATTATTGGCCATCTTGCTAACGAGGAAAGGTCACCAGGTCGGTCCGGCCATTTGCAATGAGGTGTATACCTACGCATTCGTCTTGAGACGATAAGCTAGAAACCGCTTTTCTTATCTGCTAAACGGTGCTCTGAACGGAGTTACGGAAGTTTTCCCCTCAACACTGTACTTAAACGCAGTATATGAGCGCTATCATTGGAGTCGCCACTATAAGCCAAGCGGGAAGGACGTACAGCGTGGTTGACGTGGCGTAGGTGGTAACGCCATCCAGATCCAGAAGGCTAAGCAGAGTCCATGGGAATCGGATCTCGCGGTAGGGTTGTTGATTTTGCTTTTGAAACCAAGACCAGGAAGGTTTTGGCCACGTATCTCCATCAAGTGCCTGCCTTACTTGCCTGTTGTAAGCAGTTAGCGCAGCGCACCCGTTGCAGTGAGAAGTATTTAATTGATATTTGCATGACTGAAAACGACGCTCATAGCCCACTGATAAGGTGTTTTTGCGGTAAACGAGTATGATATTCGTGTTCAGGAGACCGAATTTCCCCTGGTTACAAGTTTCCAGCTGAATCTGAGATTTTGACCTACACTCGAGAAAGGGCAGTCAACATACAGTCAAACGAGAGAAGGTATGAATCGAAAACTAACTGGAAAAGCACCTTCCCTGAATTTTGATGCAGAGTCATGTAAATCATTTCCATTATGCGGGAATGTGAGCCGTTGAACGTTTCTCTTTTCAAAATCTTGGTTGGAAGGGCAATTTCCATGCAATAGTTAGGTTGATGATATGATGGTGTTCACCAACTCACCTCAGTTTTTAGGGTTGGGTCAAAATCTCAGATTCTTTAGGAAACCTTATCTACAAGGGTAGCTTTGATCTCCTGAACACGAATATCACGCCTGTTTGCCGCGAAAAAGCCTGACACGTGCATTACGGGCACCATGTTCATACATGGACGACTACTGCCCAAACCTGCAAGGAACTGCTCGAAATTTTTTCGTACAGGGAACTAACGGCAAAGTTGATAAATTAAGAAGTTAGAAGCTTTCTGGCTACATCTTCACGAAGCACAAAAGAAACAGACTCTCCGAGGAACCGTTCCCACGACCTCTTGCTCGCGAGTTCGGGGCACTGCCACTGCGCTTCCTTGCTTTATAACTACGTTCAAAGAATCGTTTAGCAGATAAGGAAGGCAGTTCTGAGCTCAGCGCCTCGAGGCGACTTCAACGGTATACGACTCATTGCAAATGGCCGGACCGGCCTGATGACCTTCCCTCGTAAGTGAAGGGTTTCCATCGTGGTAGCGTTCGCGTACATCCTTGGGTAAGCTTCGCGCAATATAGTTGGTGGCTTCCCATGTTTGTGCTACTCCCAATGGCTCCCGGATCCGCAGACAGTCGTATGAGCTTCTTCATTCATAAAGCTCTTAGAAGTCGCACTCTGAGGCGCTTGAAGATGGGAATCAAAAAAGGGGGTGGAGGAGTAACAACCAACACCCGTAGATTCCGTAACCGTAATGGCACTCAAGTGCGCTGCCAAATGTCCAGCGATTCACACGGACATCAAAATCGTGGCGCATCCCAAACGTGTTGATGTTGTGCACGAATGATGCTGCCTGAGGTTAGGGTCAACCACCCGTTGTGCAGAGAACAAAGAGGGGGTCGTATTCTACCAATGAAAGGGGAGGGGTTGTGTTAGACCAGTGGAAGGTGAGGGGGTCGTAACCTCAAGTACCAACCGCAAAATTGGAAGGTACCAAGGCATGGCTAAGTGGCAAAGGAGGACAGACTTTCAACTACCACTGCGACTACGCACCACAGACGATTGAATGGCGCATCCTAGAGCGAGATTTCTTACTAAAATACGTCATGTTCCAGTGGCACAAGCGAAAAAATCCTTCCAGAGAAACTCCCATGCTTTCAGAACAAATCAAATTGAAGATTCTGGAAAACTGTTCAAGAAGAAAAAATTGTCAAATTTGATCGCAAATTCGAAAATCAACACAAAATTTCAGGTTGGAAATGCCAAAATTTTCCTTTACTAATTTTTCACGAAGGATTGCTTTTCCTGTCTCCAAATGATACAGAGTTATGTATTGGGCACACTAACAGTGCCCAAAAGTAGTGCGGTTACTGGCCGCTCGCGATCGATGGTACAAGAATGAAGTAAAAATTTATTAAACGAAAACACGCAAATCAATTACAACAATGCAAAAAAAAATAAAAGGGGGATCTCCCAGGACTAGGGTTGCCCTGAATACAATGAAGGAGAGGGTGCTTCTGGCGGAAGATGAGGCTAGGGACAGCCGGCCGGGGGAGCAGAGGAATCCTCGAAGGAATGACTCGGGCCCTGTGGTTCAACTTGGCTGCATATCAAAACCGAGTATCAGACGCCCTTTGCACTACGATCGATCTACCGTAACCTAAATCATTGAAATTTTCCCCGGAAACTCTTTCCAGCAACAGCCTCCCCGTGCTATTTCGTTGTATTTCATTTTTGCTTGACGAAGCTTAATGGCAGTCATCAGTTTTTCTTTTCTAGGTTATCACTAAAAAGTTGTTGAAAACAGTTGCTGGATTTCGAAAAAGGCACACTGTTAAAAAAAGAAAGAGTAAGCCCAAGTGGTCACATCGTGCGGAAATTAGTTGAAGTCACGAAATGATAAACAATTTCTTCTTGCATGCCGTAGGAAATAAAGCTGAAAAGGGCTCTGAAAGCTCCTCTTTGCTTTTTGATCAAGATTAATGCGGAATTATGAAAATAACATCCAATTTCATCAAGCCGTGCTCGAAATTAGAGTCTTCTTTCAAACTTAATCTTTTACTGGATAGTGCTTGGTGAAGTAGTGAAGAACTTCCAAGTTCGCTTCAGACGGAAAGTGAAAATGGCAGTGTTTCTTAAAAGAAACCGTGACAAAAACCGGGACATTTTTGCGAGGAAGAGTAGCCAAGCCAAGATTGGCTTGGCCGATTGTATCATTGGGAGACGCACTGTAAATAAATAAATAAAGGCAATAACAAGTAAGTGACAGATCTCGTCCCTAACCTGGTTTCGATTTGTGATAAGAGTGCCGAACAAACTTCTCTAATTGTTTGTTCTATCAAGTTGCTGTGCGTTTTTGTTCACATAATGTTTTTGTCCTCATAATTTTGACCCACCTTAGACTAATCAACCTGAACCTACCTGACCAATAAACAGCAAACCTAAATCGATATGATAATTTTGCAGGTTGACCCATCTTTGAGAGGACTGAAATTGGCCTAGTTGAAAATGGAAGCTGCCTAGTTGAGAACAGTACGAGCCCCGGCAATCTCCAGCTTCTGCTTCACCTCGATATACATATGTATATGTTTTGGTTCCCTACACGATTGGGACCGCGCCATTTCTGCACGGTTGCGGATTTACAGGGTGGCTACTAAATATTGGCGCATGGATTGTTGACCATATTTTTAAACGAGAAGCTTTTACATCTTCAGAGGTTTATCTTTATACCTTATAACATGGCAGTACATTGCTGAAGAAAGTGCTCGAAATGGCCTTCTTCGGCAGCGATACAGGCTTCAAATCTCTTCTCAACTGACATCACTGTGGGCCGCAAGTAGCTGACGTCAAGCTCCTTCCACGCCTCCTCCAAGGAAGCCTTCAGGGAGTCCAAACTTCGACGTTGCTCAGAAGGCATCTTCTGCTTCAAGAAGCCCCACACCGCCAAATCAATTGGTTCAAATCGGGCGACTTAGATGGCCAAACATTTTGTGCCCGGTAACTTGGAAAATGACGGTCACAGTTCTCCAACATTGATTTTGCGGCATGTGGAGGCGCCCTGTCTTGCTGAAGAATGCAATGACGTTCGCTGAAGGTCAAAAGAGTCCTTGAAAGAAGGGCATTACGTGAAAATTGTTTCCGGGTAGATCTGGGCGCTGGCTTTGATGTATTCATCCACAAAGACAAGCGGTGTCATGGTTTCAGAAGTAATTCCTGCCCAAACCATGACAAATTTGAAAAACGGTTCCTTGTGTACACAAGGTCGAGCAGAATGTCTGCTAGCCAGATCCAACAACTGCCTGTCGTTTTGCAAATCGTGCGCCACTTCTGGTCTGAAGATCTACTCACGTCACGCCGACGTCAGCTACTTGCGGCCCACGGTGATGTCAGTTGAAAAGAGACTTCAAGCCTGTATCGCTACCAAAGGAGGCCATCTCGAGCACTTTCTTTGGTAATGAATTTTCATGTTTTATTGTATATGAAAATAAACTTCTGAAGATATGATAGTTTCTCTTTTTGGAAATATGATCAATAAACCATGCGCCAATATTTAGTAGCCACCCTGTAGTGTACAACAAGCCCTTATTCTTGTACATAGAAAATGCGGCTTTTAGACGTGAGGTTTTAGAGGCCTCTCCTACATTTTCTCCAGAGGCAAATGATCGACACAGACTCGTTTCAGGACAAAATCTGTGGCTCATAGACGCATAGCATAGCTTCAGCAAACCCTTTTTGATATGCGCCACGCACCCACTTTCACTCGTTTTCGTAGATTCATTGGAAGACGATTTGATTTGAAAGGTATGCGATGGTGTAAAACTCGATGGTTCCATCGTTTTAGACGTGTACAGCACCAAATAATTGAATTTGAAGGGAGACAAGGCCTGCTCGATCTCAGCGAGATTCAATCTGAAATTGCTCCCTTGCCACCCCCCCCCCGGCCGCCCCCCCCCCACCCCGCGCCCCGCCGCCCCCCCCCCCGCCTCCCCCGCCCCCATGGTGCCGCCCCCCGGCTTGCACAATTACTCAAAACTATTGAATCAAGCTCCGCCTGCAGGGTGAGGGTGAAAACAATCACACTACTTCGCCCAAATTATTTTAACACATTCACGCCGATGGCCGCCCATATGGCATGCCCATATGCCAACTGATAATCGCTTGCCAGGCGCTAGGAATGGACAGATAGGTGGGCAAACCTCGTAATCGAGTGTAAAATGCTTTTAAATTCCTTCACGGGGAAAGTGAATAAATGCTCTCTTTTCGTAACCACTATTTGTCGTTCTGATCGAAATCCTACTGTTATATGTTTAGATAATCTTTACGCATTGGACATTGCAGAAATTATTTTGTGACATTCATGTTTTTGTTCATTTACAAAACAAAATCTGCGGTTATGTGGTGAGGCGGCGGCGCCCACAAAATCGCGTCCGTCCCACGCGACCGAAAAGTGGAAAAGGGGTCGTCGTGAATGTGTAAAGGGCGAACTCACTTTGGCATGCGTCCGTCGCTCCCACTGAATGCCAGGCGTGTGGTGCTACCAAAATTAACTGTGCAGAACACCTTTGTATCTTCATGTCCACCATGAAACGCCTTGCCAAAGAACATTCATTAGGAAGATAGACAGGAAGACACATCACCCCGGGATTCAAAATACTTAGGCAAGAAACCAGGCTTAGACCTAGCAAATACTGGGTCTTCAAGCCCTGTAGCGAAAGATCCGGGAGGTTTGGCATATATCATACGAGAATTCATAGAAAATTTTACTCAATGACCTACCACTCTTTCTTCTGCCGCATGGCTAGGATCTTCGAGAAGCTTCCACCCGAAATATTCGGGACAGTGAATGGTAAGACCTTCAGGAAGAATTTATTAAAACTCAATCTTACGGATGTCATTAGTTAAGTGGTCTAATTGTGAGCTCCATTTAGAGATCGTTACAGTGGACTCTCGCCTTTCTGATTACAACATCGGATCCAACATATCACGATATCGCGGTTACCAGGCGTATTAATATTGTTCTTCGGATGCAAGGCTTCATATTTCGATTATCTATTTTTCCTTTAGGTAATTGTGTTTTTCCCGTTGTGCTTTGTGCTTGTTTTACCTTCTTTAATTTGGTATAATTAGTATTGGAGTGGTCTAGTCATGAGGATCGGGACCCTGCATTAGTTTTTATACTCACGATCAGTCAGAATATTCCGCCCGTTCATTTAACCCTTCCTTTCCAGAAGGACACACCTCAGAAAACTTTTCTGTCTGCTAAGTATGTGACCTCCACTTACAAGCCTTTGGAAGTAACGTCTCTCTGCTGGAAATCCACGAGTGGCATCTGGTCCTTACCTGACCTGCCTGTTCCACGAGGGTGTCGGTATACTCGTGTCCCGAAGTTCAGGCAGGCTTCCCATTGCACCTATAGTAGTGCTATGGGCACCATTGCCGACTGGTGCAGGTAAGGTACCTGGATTCCACTCAAAGTCACCCAGGTTCCGAGAGGTTTTCCTTGGTTCCTCGTTAGCGGATCAGCAGTGCTAATTTTTCCTCGTGCTGGTGCTATCCCTTTGAATACAGGAAAGGGAATAGGGTTACAGGAGTCCTTTTATACTGTAGTTTTAATAGTTCCGTGAAGATAATAGGGCTACCGTCCTCATTGACTAACCACAGTGTTTTCTATTGTTAGTTTCTTTATAGGCGCGTCAGCTGCACGCATGAATAAATAAATAAATAAATAATTATAAACAAGCATATATGCTGTGGTGTTTTGGAAGCAGACCCTGCGGTGAGTGTTGTATGAAGCAACAATTTATTTGTTAGTGAGCCTCTGGTATTTGCTTCGCAGCAGGCTTTGCCGTTTCTGGTTCTTCTCTTACGATAAACACTTGTCTAGGGAGCTTCGGTTCATCCAACAGAGCCTTCTCTAGCAATCGCTTACGGAGGTTTGGGATGTCCCAGAGAGCTCTCTCTATCCATTCCCTTATGCATTGTCGGTACGTCACTCTGAAATCGAGTCGATCATTAACTATTACATGAGTAGACTATGTTTCCCACGTACCTTGCTAATCTGATCATACATTTCATCTCTGAGTAAACGATGAAGGGACTTCTCGACCTGTAAAAGGTGTCTGTTTCAGAACAGTAAAAAAAAGTCGGCTGCGGTTTTCTGAGCAAATGTGGTGTACTGGCTAGCAGCGCCGCGCACCGAATCCCCATGGTTTCATCTTTTCTATGTCAATCAGCTAGCAGTTGACCTTTTTGTAAAATAGAAACAATCAGCTGCACATCACCCGCGCTCTGCAAATAACGGCACTATCGTATATAAGGGGCATCCTGTGGATCCAGCCTATGAGAGGGCAGGAACGCCGGGAGAAATGAAAATGGCACCGCACTCTGCAGTCTATTCGTCCACGCCTGAGGTCTAGTCCCGTTTCCAGCAAATAGAACAGGATTTACGCGGCTTTAGAAGCACCGTCACAATGACCCCGTTTCTTGCAATAGCCCCAAATGGCTATTAGGTTGTGTTAGGGTCCTGAGACGATTGTGAGGTTCGCATTACTATCAAAATATTGGATCAAACAACGGTATGATCTCCTTCAGTCCAGTGGAGCAACAGTATGGACAAATTCACTTCTTGCTCTGAGAAGGAACAGCTTCGCGAATCCAAAAAATTAAGTAGAGAGGTTTTGAGAACATTAAAATCAGAGGATAGACGGAGTGGGCCGATACGAGCGATAGCTAAAAAAAGCGCCTACAAGTTGGTGACCATATCCTTCGCAATATAGCAGGAGGGTTGTCATGTAGAAGGACGGAGACCTTATTGTTTCTGCCGGGTGCGTAGACGTGGTTCTAAAGCTCGATGCTGTAGGTGACAACAGTGACCGTCTGGTCTTGACGGAGCAGGTCGTCACGCATGATTTTCTTCAAGTCAACTGCACAGGCCAAGACTTTAATGAGCCTCGTATCGAGACAGCCCAGGCAATGGTCGCGGTATCTCCTCTGGAGACATTGCTAACACTGAAGGGGTACACCAGGAGCTGGTGCAGTATTGCTGCTCCCAGAAGAGAAAGTTGCGAAGGTACTATCTTCGAAGCGATTCAGCGTATGAGCGCATAAGCGTAAGGTGATCTACTGATATTTGCTGAACACTATCACCAAGAACGCTTCAGGATCCGATGACGACACGAAGGTAGCCCTGATATTTCTGAACGAACTACGACCCATGAAATTTTCTGTCTAACATCAACCTAATGAGTGCGCCTGATATGAACTCATGCGGCTTTACGATCCAACTCGAAGGCACAACTCAGGAAACACGTGGGAACAATCCGTTTAACCTGCACGATAAATTCCCATAGAAAATCACAGATGTGACTCTCCCATCCATGAAAACCTCCCGAACAAGGCAATTTTCCTTAAGTTCGCAGCAGGCCGCTGTGCGGTGCCATCTTATGCTCCTTTGCGCGCTCAGCCATTGACTTACCACAGCCGCATCATGGAGGTGAGAAGCCTTCAATTTGAGCATTGCCAACGGGTCCTTCTCATTTTTATATTGCCGGCCCTTTTCACACAAACACATTCATATGTGTGCAAAAATGACACCAGTTTGATCTGAGGACGTGCCTTCGATTAAGGAACCATACCAGCTAAATAAATATAAGCATTAGATAAAAGGAAGAAATCTATGGAAGTGATCAGATATTCCCCGCGCAATGTGGCGCCGCTAGCCACTGGTTCACCATTTCGTATGTAAAGCACTGACCGCATGTCTCTGCTCCAGCAACTCTACAACTTCAGGTTTTTCCTCTTCCTCGAACTCTTTGATTCGCTTGACAGTACTCTCAAAATCTTGTTTGGGAGTGAGTAGTCCATCAACAAAAGCTTTCGATATTGCTTCTTCCATTTGCCAGTTTCTTCTCAAGTCCTCAGTGATCCTTGTCGAAATATGGCTTGAAAATGAGTATGTTAGGAGAACATGAAAATGTGCCGTTAGCGTACCCTCTCTAAGATCGTTCTTACCTTGACATGATGCTGCCTCGCCCATTTATTGGCTTCTCGAATAATTTTCGATTTTCTTTCTGTCTGCTGTGTTAGGATTTCACCCAACTGATTGAATATCTTCTATGGTCAGGTCTCTGTTCGCCAGGAAGTAGCGGATTAATTTGCCTATTTCCGAACCAGCGGCTTTTACAATTTTTTCACGGGTGACGTATTCGGCATAGGTGACAACGGTAGTAAAAAGCAGAACGGTTATGACAGCGTTCATGCTGGAAGAAACGAAAACATAGATTAATGGACCGCGTTATCGACTTACTTATACATATACACATATATTGTAACAGCTCACAAAGAAATAGGGTGCATTTGTTACAAGTACTCTTCATATACTGAATGGAACACTCTTTGTTAGTCCCCTATAATCTCAAACAAAAATTCCTAGTCAACCTTTGCTCGAGGAAAACCCTGGTTTGGTCGCTAGGAAGCCACTTCCCACAAGATCGTCAGACGATTTCCTCCACTGCGAAAGACATCACTCATCAAATTGAGCGGTGCACATTTACCTGGAGGCAGTGAGCACGATTGTTGAAGGGTGGTTGTGGTGGTTACACGAGATCACTGCAGGTCATCTTTACCAGGCCCCTATGCCCTGGCGGTCGTTAAGGGGACAACGCTCACCACTCACGATGGCATATAGTACCGTTGCAAGAGCAAAACCTGTCACCGAAAAAATCCTGAAAAGATTCCAAGGGGCCCAGAAAGCATACCCCAACCCCGTCAAATGCACCGGACCTTTTTAAAACCAGATCCAGAAAATCAGTACACAGCGTTACCGTTTGCGAGAGAACCTGAGGACCTTGGGAGGCAATTGCAAGGAGATTGAAATGTGACAGCCGAGGCTGATGTGACGAACGGCGATCAGGGGCTCCTTTATATACCATCCATGAACCCGCCATTTTTAGCTGTAATTCAAGGTAACATTTCGAAATCACAAACCTGGCCTTTCAGCCGTAATTCAAAGTAATTTCACATTTCAAAACCACAAATCGCATCTTTTTAGAGCGAGTTTGTATTCTTTGCCGATCCACCTAATCGTCCCAGGTATTTTGAGGCCTATATCGTGATTTCTAAACAGAAGGAAACGAAATTATTCAACGCGCATCAAATTTTGACAAATTTCAGCCACTTACCATTCAACAATACCGCTTTCATTTGCTCACGTCAATCCTTGGCTTGCAGTACAATTCCGGCCTGTCTAGAAAGCTTTGCAGAAATGAGATTGCTTTCGAGAAGCATTCACTGGAAGTTATCGGTCACAAGTTCATTGAGGTAAGAATCAGAAGTTCTCGCAAGACCACTCTTAGGAATTAGATTCTCCAAGCAATTTCTTTGACTGAGACTTCCTTAGGTGAGGCTCCCTAAGCGCAGTATTCGTAGCGCTAAGGTCTTCGCTTAACCGCTGCCCTTTTTACTCGCCTGCAGTATATGCGCATCCAAGGCGCTTTTTGAACCGGTGTCAGACTTTGCGAATCCACGATTAGCTCCTGGCGAATCACTCGATTTGCAAAGTCTAACAGCGGCCTAAGGAGTCTGACACCGTCTTTACGCCGATCGTTCACCTATTCCCTCTTGTCACTTCCCTATTCCCCTTCATCATAGCCGACTTTAGGTGAAGGACATCCTCAGTTCTAGTGTTTTCCATGTCCCTTTTCCCTTTTCGCCTTGACAACTCCTCTACAATACCGCTACTAATTTTTGTTCAATCGACGAAATGCGACGCAGTCAGTCCGTCGCAACCGTCGCCTCGCCATAACTCGTGAACAAATGGATTAGGTCATTCGAAAGTTATACCACTGGATAGCTCTGCTCACGAAGAATCCAACGGTTTAGAGGACTATTGAGTTCCTCTGAATTTTCCGCTTCATTTTCATGAAATTTATCAAATTACCTAAAGCTGACTCATTAGCGAGCGTCGCTCGCTCTACAGGGTGGGCCAATTGTGAGGACTAACAAGGAAAGGCTCCCAGGTCGCCATGGCCATTCAAGAAGAGATGTGCCTTTGAACGCTGATCTCAAATCTACCTTCCAAATCTGCTAAACGATTCTCTGAACGGAGTTATGAAGCAAAACAGCGCAACGGTAGTGGTCGGGATTTGCAGTCAAAACGTCGTAGGATCGGCCCTGATCGCGTTTACTGTCTTGCGTTCTTCAGGAATTAGCTAAATAGGCTATTAAAAGCCTTTTAGCTGTACTCCTGAAGAATGGCAAAACAGTAGACGCGATAGGGGCCGATCCTACGACGTTTTGACTGTGAGTCCCGACCACTACCGTTGCGCTGTTTTGCTTCATAACTCCGTTCAGAGAATCGTTTAGCAGATTTGGAAGGTAGATTTGAGATCAGCGTTCAAAGGCACATCTAGCGGTATACATCTCTTCTTGAATGGCCATGGCGACCTGGGAGCCTTTCCTTGTAAGACATAGTGTCGTTAAAAACGCATATTAGCTTGATGGAACAAACAAACTTCACAGGAAGTGTTTGTAACTCTTATCTCAAAGTAATTCCAGAATAGAATTGAGATCTGCCACCTGCCCCGTTTACACGAGCCTTCAGATGAAGGGGATGGCGCGTGCGGTGGCACGCAACTGAGGCGTGTCAAAATGTTTCCAGGCCTTCTGCTCTGCTTTCTTCAGGGAATCAAAGTTTTGTGGGGCATTTATTTGCGCTTGCATCCAGGGTGTGAAATACAGAAATCTAGAGCTATTAGGTGGAAGGTTCCATTGTAACAATTCTTCGAAAGCAACGAACTCGAAAAATCGCTTTTTAGAGAATTTTTGCTTTATTCTTGGGTGCTCGGTCCTGTAAAAGTTCCCAAGTAGACTACTCGAGTGGCTTTCTATCCACTACAGTCTTTAGAGTGTCTGGCTGGGTTTTCACATCAATTTTTTCATTTTGGGAGTACGAAAGTCGACAAGGGGAGACCTAGTTTCTGCATCTGATAATTATCCTGGTGGTAACTGTAACTTTCGAGTCCCCGAATTTTCCATCTGTGGTGGTTCCAAACTTATTGAAGAGTTGAACTGTTGCTCATAAGAGCTTCCTGATACGTTAGACTGCCGCTAGATGTAACGTGCCAGAGCCCCTAGTGAGTTCAATTTGAGGACTGACTAAGGTGATGTAGTTATTTCACTAGTTTTGAGAACTGCATGAAATTTGGTTTCATTAGGAAGAAGACATTGTACCCTTTCACATAGTGCACAGAAAAAAGGAAAATGGAGCGATCGGAAGGAAAGTGGATATGACTGCGGCAGCGGTTCTCATAATTTTGGCCCACCCTGTATTATACCAGAGGGGAACAGATATTAATAGTAGTATTTAGCGAGTAATAAAGTTATTACTCCTATGTAAAGTGAAAAAGAGACTGTTGTGTTCTTCAGATGGTGCTCGTCATTTTGATACCGAATTCATCCCAGGTGGGTCAGATTTGTTGAATGTCATTTTACATGGAAAAGCTCCTTTGAGCCAAAGTAGAGTACAGATCTAGCTTGTCATTTAATGTTACTTTTCTATAGAGCTCCTTTGTACGAAAGTTTTCGAAGTTCCTACTACCGCGGCTGTCAATTCGAGGCCCTTGTCGAGCAAATTCACATTTTTTCATGAAAGAAAACGAAACGAAAACCCTTCGGCGGCAATCGCACCACTCGGGGGTGCTCTGTCCGGGTGTGCACCTTTAGTCTAAAGTGCAATTATGGGGATACCACCTCGCACCTACACTCCTGCCTGTGGGAAGACCTTGTTAATTGCACTGAGTTGTCTGCTGACCTCTTCCTCTCAGACTCAGTATCGATCATATGAATAATGAACTTTATCACATAAACACGTGTTAAAAAAGGGGATTAAAAAAAGTAAAGAAACAAAACAGGAAATACAAAAACAGTAAATATCAAAAATTAAATAAAGTAAATTTAGTTAATTTGTTAAAAGCAAGACATAGAAGAATTTTAGGGAAGCATTTTAAATTCAGATATTTTTCTCTGTGCTAGTTTGACTAAATTCATTTCGTGTTCTTAGTGTAGCGTAGAAAACTGCACATTTTCATTTATGACTTTATATATTTTGGTGGAACAGAACATTATCTTGGGTGAACAAAAAAGCCAACAGCAATGATTTTTTTTGGCTATAGGTTCAAATCAAATACTCAAACACTTTTCATTGACATATTCCTGGCTTGTGTTTCAGTTACGTATGGTATTAACTTGACTTCACCTTTTTCACTGTCATTTTTGAGTCCGTGAGGGCATCGCCACTCTCCAACATTTTTTAGCTGGGGCTCCTAGTTCTGGTCAGTTCAACAGGTGATTCTAATGTCTTGGCAAAAAACATCCCGGCCAGCCGCAAAATTCCATGCTAGTAATTTTTTTCAAGCATTGCGATGCTTTGGCTGAAGCGAATTAGAAGTTCCTCAAGTCGCTCTTGAAATGGAAATATTCAAAAAAAGAGGAAAAAGGGCTGCCGCACGGATATGTAGAATCACTATCTGGGGCTCTACTTGGAACAGAGCCAAATTTCGAAAAACCCTCGACGAAACTCTCGTGCAATCGAGGACATACGGTTTTGTAATTACCATTCATCAGGTTGGCAAAGCACAACTTGGCTGACAGGAGATTTTGTATTGTTCAATATGTGCAACAGCGAGCCTGTAAATTGACATTCGAAATTAAAATCGTACCCTCGGTCAGAATCACCAATTGGTAAAAAAAATAGGAGAGGTGCTGAAATAATAGTGGGAATTTTCTTTGGTATTAACCTGTATCACTTCTCTACAATAAACATTTCCTGACCGAGAAAAATGGCTAAAATTGAGTGAACAACCTAACATAAACTCTTACATTTTGTGAGAGAACGATTTTGGTGTCTACGGTTTCTTAACTTAGTATGTCTGTACGAGGTCAGCAGACAGCACAATCAAGTGAGGTCACTCCGCAGGCGATCGCTAGGAGGCATAAGGTGGCAGGTGCGAGGTAGTGATTAAGAGGTCATTTTTGACTAAAGTCCCTCTCCCCTTCTGTCTAAATGTGGGACAATGGAACAAAATGTTGAGCGTCATCTTGAAATTTTTCTTTGCACATTTGAAACATTTTGATCATTTCTTAATTTATTAGCAGGCATCATAATGTAGAGAGTTCACAGAACTGTTCAAGAAGAGCCGACTCAAAGAAAGTTTTAGAATGTAGCGTCCAGCCCGCCAACATGTTAACAGGTTTTCTTCATTATTAGGCTTAATTAAATTTCTAATCAAGACTTCTTCGTCCTTTGACTGTCTCCAAACACAAGGAGCGATTCGGTACCCTTTAACATCCGATTTCTCCTTTCAAAGTTTCCTTTTTTTCCTTTTCAATATATAACGTGAAATTTTAGACTGCAGCTACATCTATTGTATCGCTAAAGTTAAAAATTCGATAGAAAACTGCTTTTAGAGGACAATTTTGCCCAATTTGAGCGAGAGTTGGGCGCGCCAAAAACAGGCGTGGTCCCACGAGCACGCTACGTGCAAATCCGCATTGTCGTCAAAGGGTTAATATTATACAAATTACTGAAGAAAAAACTGAAAGCAAATAAAAAAATGCATGTGATCCCTACTCTATATAAATATTCGAACATTTGAATTGTCCTTGTTAGTAACGTACCCAGCATTTTCTCAGCTGTCGTCGCAAACCAGCAACCTAGTCCATCACTCAGTAAAAAAACACCTTCGTTACAAAGCGCCACGTAGAAATACTTCGAAGATTCTGCTCTTGCACTAATTCACGGCACCGCAGTAAGAAATTCTTAACTGAAATTGACTAGTGTAAACATGTGTTCAAACACATGTGAATTTTTTGATTTGCTTCCTTCAATATTTTGTATAACATTGATAAAGTTTCATCAAAACTCAAAAATTGGCTCAAAAACAGTAGTTCACTCAAATATTATTCCACTTGCTTCGTTTTGCTTGTTTTGGAGCTGTCCAGAAATGTCAGTATTCAGCAAGCAATTAAGTGGGGTCATCCCACAGGCAAGTTTGGGAAGTGCGAAGTGACCTACCGTGCGCTACAGTAATCCGCTAATTACGCTACCGTACTCAGTTTCAAACTAAGTACCTCCAACAGGTTTTGCGAGTAAAACCACCGTGTTCCTAGCTCTACATTTGACAACAAATACAAATTTCTAAAATATCCACCAGAAATAGAAAGAAATAATGGGGCTGTGAAGGATAAATCGTGCAATTAAACATCACTTGGTAAACATGTTCATCACAATGAATCAGTTATTACAATATTTTTTCTTATTTTTTGGCCCAATTCTTTTCACTCAAAGGGCCCAAAGGCTTATAAACGAATGGGGTATCAAGCACTAGGGTTAGTGCTTGGACAATAATCATACTCAGCGGGCCCGCCACGAACTGCATGATAGTCACTTACCGTAATCTCGGCGCACCGCGAAGGGCTCAGATTTCGAAATTGGTTCAGTTTTTTGTTGCGGGTTTTGAGGCGTCCGTCGCAGGCTCCGACGCCAGCTTTTTCATCAGTTACTCTGTACTCTACTCGCCTGCTCCTGACGTGGCAGGACCCCTCTCTGTTTTTCACTTTGTTGGAATTGGCGGCTAACCTTACTAACTTCAGAAAATTTGAATTCGTCCACAATCGAAGAAGAATTTTATCGAAGTTCTGTTATTCAGTTTCTTATATTTTTTATTCAACTACATTCTATTCTGCTGCATAGCCCCAGATAAGAAGAAGAAGAAGAAACCGAAGAAGCTGAGAAGAATTAGATTCCCAGCTAGCTTCCTTCTTAAAAAGAACAGTTCATTATAGACATTCATTCTTTTTGTCGCAGGGTTTCTGCACTGCTTTTTTAAAACTCGTTATTTCATTTGAGTTGTGCCAATCCATTTGATTTGGGTTTATCCCCCTAACTGGTTCCTTTTTTGTGCGTAAGCACCCAGCCTTTCCTTATTGGGTAAGCATCACATGAAGCCATTCTGGAAGTTTATCCACACACGAAATTTCTTCATTTAGAGACTTTATTTGATTTCTTCATTTAGTCAAGAGCCCAATCGATTTGATCCCTTCTTATTCTCGTGGTTCATTTTTTCCCGGTCACCAAGAGGCCGTCACTTTCTTTCGAGATTTGCTCCCGAGCGGCGACGTAAAAGTCAGGAAGTGTTTACTGCCAACAACAAGTTTCGGATTTAAGTCTTTTTGGGAAGTAATAGCTTATCCTACGGGGAGCCAGCTGACGCATTCAAATTTGTAGTGTGCAGAGGCTCGTGGTGCCTCGCTACTGGTCCAGCTGTTGTGGAACATATCCGCTTTGAAGGTGAGCTCCCAACCTTTTCTCAAAGATGCACACCTCAAGCTGAGGGGTGGGCGACCCATGACCTTCACTGAACCACACGACAAACATCGTCACCCACCCGCCAGCACATGGGGAGTTCCACGTAGGAGGAAACAGGAGCATTAGAAGGTGTGCTCAATGTGTTCTATTGTGGGATATTACGCATTGACACCTCTGGAAATCAGACTACTGGGTCGTGGTGAGCGTCTCACTGTTATACACAGATTAGATCGTTGGAACGCATCCAGCCCAGTGCTACTAGTCTTTCTATCTTCCAGGTTGGTTATATTTGCCCCTGAAGATAAAAAAGATACCAGGAGTTCAGTTCCGTCTTAGAGAAGGCATCGTACTTCGTTTCGATAATCAGCGATGGGGACCTCATTGAAGGGTTTAATCAGTGTCGTGCCCTTCATCTTTTTTCAAGATGCGTATGAATTATGAAAGCTTAGAATAATCGATCCTCATGGACAGCTTTACAGGTAAAACAAAGAGAGCACATGTGCACAACATTTTATTGTTTGCTGAACAGCAGTGGTTAGTATATCTCAGTTTACCTCTACCATCGTCGACGCAAAGCTTGGATCGCTTCGGAGGAGCCAATTACCACGTCACGGGTCTTCATGCCCCTCGAGTTTTTTAAAAGTGCAATTGGGTGTACGGAATTCGTGTGCGGTTTCCAGGCAGTCGATCCCAGAAGTTGAGTGGCTTTATGGAACTAAAGGATTACTCGTTGAGATTATTATCGAAGCCGCTCGCTGCATGAAGCCTTGAACGTTGGTCATTCTTCCTTTCGGTTTTGATTTTCCGCCTTGTCGAAGAGTTCAGGTGCTGTCTGTGTAAATAACTAAGAGATCCGCTCCCAAATGAATAAATATTCAAAAAAGCACTTAACATCGACATTATTGGCCGTCTTGGTAATTGAAGGGCTTCCATAGCGGTAGCGTTCATATACTATCTGGGGAATGGCTCCGCAATGCCATTTGAGCACAGTGCCTCCCACTTTTGTGCTACACCCGAAGGCTCCCAAACTGGATGACAGTCGAATGGGCTTCTCCATTTAAAAAGCTCTTCAGAGTCGCACTTTGAGACGCCTTGAAGATGCGAATCAATAAAATTTAGGTGTTGTGGAGCAACAATCAGCTTCAAAAGATTGTATTCCGTAGTCGTAGTGGCACCCAAACGCGTCCAAATATCCAGCGATTCGCAGATATTGCCTTTCAAGGGGCAAAACTCGCGCAAAAATTTCAGCGTCCTCGACGCTGACTCGACAAAATTTGAGAGACCCTATCTCTTGAGTGTAAGGCTTTTAGAGCAATTTCAATACTTGCTGGTAGTAGCAAATCCAGCTCTATCTAACCCTACCACATACTGCTTCAAAGGTTATGAAATGGGGGAATGCAACCTTTTCATCGAGGGTGTAGATTTCGATGGTTTCGAGCGGGGTTTCGCTGCTACTGCATACTTCAGACCACACATGCAACTCGTTTATTCATATCAAATCAATAGTTACGGGGTCGTGTGAAGACTCCGATTTAGGAGGGGGGGGTCGTACTGATGTGACTACGTCCTCGACACGATTATCACCACTGTCCAACCTTTTTCCATGTCGGTCACAGCCCTTACTTCGATGATAGGCATGAAAATATGTAAAAGACACAATAGTAGGGGGTTGTAATGACACCTTCTGGAAGGGGGGTGGGGTTTATGAAAATTTTGGAAATATGCTCAACGCATGGCTGGCCCTGCCTGTGGTTGTCTTCTACCCTTGGTACATTCTTATCGCAAAGCTCGGCGGCGTTCTGCTTGTGGTGTATCCAGGAATTTAAAAAAGGTTTTTCATGCTGTTATACATATCCAATAAGTTCCTGCCTGAGCTATGACCAGAAGTAGAACACCTTACCAGGAAAGGCATTCAACTTCCCATTTGAGATGAGACCCAGATATATCGATAGAGCTTCAAACGCTGATTACAAATATGGAAACTAAAACTGCAAAATGAACCTGCCAAGGAAGTTGTGAGCAGTCAAAGTTGGCTGGAAGTAAAGCATTACACTAGCCTCCAGGCTTTCAAAGTCGCCGTGGAGTAGTGGTAGTGCTCTCGGAATTTGCACTCCAACGGGAGGAGAGCTTATGACCTCCAGGGTGAAGAGCGAGGGCACCACCACTGCTCCGCGGCGACTCTGAAAGCCTGGAGGCTTCATGTGTAATGCTTTACTTCCAGCCAACTTTGACTGCTCACAACTTCCTTGGCAGGTTCATTTTGCAGTTTTAGTTTCCATATTTGTAATCAGCGTTTGAAGCTCTATCGATATATCTGGGTCTCAATTCAAAGTTCCATGGGAAGTTGGAATGCCTTTCCAGGTTAGTGATGGTTTTATTGTCAGTCCGGTTTTCTTCGAGGTGGTTCATCGAACGATTTCGCTCTGCGGCTAATCTCAACACGATCACCACGCACCCGCACACGCACATTGATTCCTTTTCACTTCTCATCTTTACTCAACGTCTTAATTCCTGCGCGCCAGGACGGCTCCTGACTCTCCCTTGGTAGCCAATCTCTTCTTCCTACATAAATGGATGCTATCTATCCGGTCTCGAATGCCTTTACAGTAGTTAGGATGCAAAATCGATCGGTAATTCACACACCGTAAGCTTGAATAAATTTGAATGCCATTAGAATAATGCAACCCTAACTTAAGTTTTATGAAAATGATACAAAAAATGAAAATATATTGAATCTCAAAAAGAACGGTAGTAGAACCTGGCTTCAGCTACAGAGTGGCCTCCGCCCCAGAAAAACCACTACAATCAAACTTTCGGAAAACCTTCTTGAAACCAGTTGGCATATAGCCCACGAACGAGTCAGTGCATAGAATAAATAAGTCACGCATAGGCGGAGACTTTTGGCTTCTGTGAATGGATCAAAATCCAAATCCTCTATTTTTCTAGAGCATTGCAGTGATTTATTGTTTTCCAAGGCAAAGGCCCCTCTTGGACTTCGCCACAGCTGAACCAACGTGCCCAACTTGTTTGATATCATGAGCTTTGACTCCGCGGCTACCACTTAACCAGGAAAGGCATTCAACTTCCCATGGAACTTTGAGATGAGACCCAGATATATCGATAGAGCTTCAAACTGATTTACAAATATGGAAACTAAAACTGCAAAATGAACCTGCCAAGGAAGTTGTGAGCAGTCAAAGTTGGCTGGAAGTAAAGCATTACACTAGCCTCCGGGCTTTCATAGTCGCCGCGGAGCAGTGGTGGTGCCCTCGCTATTCACCCTGGAGGTCATAAGCTCTCCTCCCGTCGGAGCGCAAATTCCGAGAGCACTACCACTACTCCACGGCGACTTTGAAAGCCCAAAGGCTAGTGTAATGCTTTACTTCCAGCCAACTTTGACTGCTCACAACTTCCTTGGCAGGTTCATTTTGCAGTTTTAGTTTCCATATTTGTAATCAGCGTTTGAAGCTCTATCGATATATCTGGGTCTCATCTCAAAGTTCCATGGGAAGTTGAATGCCTTTCCTGGTAAGTCATGACTTTTCATTCCGCTGTGCCTTGAGATGAGCAGTAGAAGGAAATTCTATAAGAAAGATTATCCCTCTACCACCGAAAAAACGATTATTGAAGTCAATAGTTAAGAGTGGTAGAGAAGAAACGGGTGAACACGAGGAAAGCAAAGTTCAAGGGTTTTTTCGAGTATGAGTAATTTATTTATTAATGTATTTGCGTACTGGCCGCCATCGAGCAGGGGAATCTTCTAGAACAGGGCAGTTGACAAGTGATTAATAACATAACATGAACGAGTGAAGAAAAAACTCAACAAAGAAAAATAATGAGTAATGAGTTATGAGTTATGAGTAATGTTTCAGTAATGATCGTTGTTTAACGTCGCTCCTAACCTAATGATCGATCTGAGTACCCATTGTATCTCTCCAAGGGCAGTTGTCAACCGAAGGGCTTCGTATTTCAGCGTTTTGTAGTGTTGTCTGGGCACTCTTGCGCATGCACACTATTACAGTGTCCCTGCTTTTTTCTTCTCTTCAAAAGGTTTAGTCTCAGAATAGAACAATGTATCTGCTTTTCTGCCTGGATTGCCCCGCATTAGTTGATAACTGCCCCATAACCCTTTGTATCCGATAGCGGTCTCAGGATATCTGTCAACCGCGAGCCTTGGCGGTTCAGCATTTTGTAGTGTTGTCTGGGCACTCTTGCGCATGCACACTATTACAGTGTCCCTGCTTTTTTCCTCTCTTCAAAAGGTTTAGTCTCAGAATAGAACAATGTATCTGCTTTTCTGCCTGGATTGCCCCGCGTTAGTTGATAACTGCCCCATAACCCTTTGAATCCGATAGCGGTCTCAGGATATCTGTCAACCGCGAGCCGACGGTTCAGCGTTTTGTAGTGATGTCTGGGAGCTTCACAAGTGCACACTATCACAGCATATCTCCTCTTTCTTTATCTTCTTCAAAAGGCTTAGTCCCAATAAGACACAAAGTGTGTGCTCTTTCCAGCTACGCTCTCACCCTTTGGTTGACAGAAGCCTTGTAACCGATAACGCTAGGTGTGTGTTTCATCGCAGACTTCAACAAGCGGCGACGGCTTCCACAAATTGTAGTAGTTTTTTTTTTAGTTCAAACCAGACGATTAGGGGCTGTAGCCGCTATTCCACCAATTGTTCGCCTGTCCAACGACCGCACTAACTGTCATTGCCTCCTCATAAGGGTACTTCCTTTAACAGTTATGGGAGAAGTGCTGAAGTAGAAGTACATCGTGAGGGCATGTTAGACGCCGAATGTTGCCTCCGGGAGGCGGAGGGGGAGGTTAGGGAGTCTGTGGACACGGCACTGGAAGGAAGCATAATGAGGGGAATTCCGGAGAAAATACGAATTGCTTACGACTTCGGGGTTCCATCTTCTAGTCTGGGGCTCAGTCGTAAAACTAAGCGTTCGTGAAGGTGACGCAATGATACCTACAATACCGCTACTAATTTTTGTTCAATCGACGGTTTGCGACGGTCGGAAACCGTCGCAAACCGTCGGCTCGCCATAACTCTTTAAAAAATGGTTCGCTCGACCTGCAGTTTATACCATCTGATAGCTCTGCTCGAGATCTACAAGATGGTTAAATTCAATTTCTGAAAGAGCTCCATCTAGGATTGCGCCATGCACTCGACCTCCATCCCGAGAAGTAATGAATATACTTTGTATGTGATGCGCATATAAGTCCTCCTATGCAGCCTGATCATCCCACAGAAACATGGATCTCAACACCCTCAGAATACGCCACGTACCCAACCGGTCCACCATATGGTGAGATTGAATGAATGTTTTTTTTCGAATTTCACGATCTTTAATTCGTTCTAGAGCGCTAATTGGCTAACCGTGCGCTGATCAACCCATTCTTCCACTCCAAATGAGAATCTTCGAACAGTTTCCAGCAGTAGTAGTAGACCTATTATGTGACATTCCCCACATTTAGAGGAGATGATTTGCGGAAACCTGAGAAGATAGCCAGGAATCTCTCCACAGACGTAGACTCCAGTTACTTCTCTGTAAGATTGATGTAGAATATTTGGTCACGGGTAAGCGCTCCGTCCGTGGTGTGGCCCCAAACATCACTCTCCGTCATGCCCTAAAATGAAAATCAGAGTTTTTGCTCTTCCAGATGACTCTACAGAGCTGAGGGGTGCACCGTTCGATTTCCCATGAAAAATACTACCGAATGGTGTACAACTCAGGTTTCACACAAAACTTTGTTTTTCTCACTTTTTTGCTCCCCATTGCCGATCGTCCTCCCAGCCCTTGGCGCCACGTGCGATTTAGCGAGAAATTCTCTCCACCGACGTGGACTCCGGTCACTTGTCTGTAGGAAAGAGGTAGAATATTTGGTCACGGGTAAGCGCTCCGTCCGTGGTGTGGCCCCAAACATCACTCTCCGTCATGCCCTAAAAAAAATTCAGATTTTTTGCATTTCCAGATGAACTCGCAGACCTGAAATGTGCCCCATTGGATTCCCCGTGAAAAATGCTATCGAATGATATGCATTACTCCTCCCAGTTGAAACTTTGGTTTTTCACCGTTTTCAGCCTTCCCCTATTGCCGATTGGGCATCATTATTCCACTATTACTGCCCCAAAATCTCAAAGTTTCATTTTTCGTCGAAACTTTGCCTATTGGGGTAATTCGATGCCCTGATTACGAATATGACATTCATTCTCGTAGTGTGGCCCCAAACATCACACCTCGCCCCATTTTTTGCGACATGTTCCATGTTTAGAGCAGATGTTATGTAGAAAGCTGTGAAGGCAGCGACGAATTTCCTTTACTGACGTAGACTACGGTTACTTGTCTGTAGGAATTACATAGAAACCTTGGTGGCAGGTGAGTCTTCCTTCCGTAGTGCGACCCCAAACATCACACCTCGTCATGCCCTTGCGATATGATCAGATTTTTTTGGTTCTCCAGATGAACATAGAAGACGAAATAAGTGGGGGGGTGGGGGGGTGAACATAGGGAAGACTGAGATGTGCACCATTCAATTCCCCATAAAATACTGTCGAACGGTATACAACTCACTTTTTGGAGAACATCTAGTTTACCTGCCACTAGATCCATTTTGTGACATTTCGCAATTTTCGAAGGGATGTTTTGAGGAAATTCGAGAAGGGAGGGACGAACTCTCTTCCCTATCGTAGAGTAAGTTTACTTGTATGTTGGAAAAAGATGATACACTCGGGCTTGAGCGAGTGTTTCTTCCCTGGTGTGGCCTCAAACATCGCTCTCCGTCATGCCCTGAAATAAAAACCAGATTTTTTGGTCTTCCAGGTGGCTCTACGGAGCTGTGGTGTACACCATTCGATTCTCCATGCAAAATGCTATCGAACGATATACATCTCAGTTCCCACTTGAAACTTTCGTTTTTCATCGCCTTTTCCTTATCGCCGATCGCCTTCCTCAGCCCTGGCCACCCACGTGCTATTCACGTGCGCGGTGCGTGAGAGCTCACGTGACAGCCGATGGCCTTTCTCGGTAGCTGGCGGGCAGCCCGATCGATACACCGCTATGCGTGTCGAAAGTGCGTGGGAAAGTCACCACGCACCGCGCACGTGAAGCACGTGGGTGGCCAGGGCTGAGGAAGGCGATCGGCGATAAGGAAAAGGCGCGGTGAAAAACGAAAGTTTCAAGTGGGAACTGAGATGTATATCGTTCGATAGCATTTTGCATGGAGAATCGAACGGTGTACACCACAGCTCCGTAGAGCCACCTGGAGAGACCAAAAAATCTGGTTTTTATTTCAGGGCATGACGGAGAGCGATGTTTGAGGCCACACCAGGGAAGAAACACTCGCTCAAGCCCGAGTGTATCATCTTTTTCCAACATACAAGTAAACTTACTCTACGATAGGGAAGAGAGTTCGTCCCTCCCTTCTCGAATTTCCTCAAAACATCCCTTCGAAAATTGGGAAATGTCACAAAATGGATCTAGTGGCAGGTAAACTAGATGTTCTCCAAAGTGAGTTGTATACCGTTCGACAGTATTTTTTATGGGGAATTGAATGGTGCACATCTCAGTCTTCTATGTTCATCTGGAGAACCAAAAAAAATCTGATCATATCGCAAGGGCATGACGAGGTGTGATGTTTGGGGTCACACTACGGAAGGAAGACTCACCTGCCACCAAGGTTTCTATGTAATTCCTACAGACAAGTAACCGTAGTCTACGCAGTAAGGAAATTCGTCGCTGCCTTCACAGCTTTCTACATAACATCTGCTCTAAACATGGAACATGTCGCGCAAAAAATGGGGCGAGGTGTGATGTTTGGGGCCACTACGAGAATGAATGTCATATTCGTAATCAGGGCATCGAATTACCCCAATAGGCAAAGTTTCGACGAAAAATGAAACTTTGAGATTTTGGGGCAGTAATAGTGGAATAATGATGCCCAATCGGCAATAGGGGAAGGCTGAAAACGGTGAAAAACCAAAGTTTCAACTGGGAGGAAGTAATGCATATCATTCGATAGCATTTTTCACGGGGAATCCAATGGGGCACATCTCAGGTCTGCGAGTTCATCTGGAAATGCAAAAAATCTGATTTTTATTTTAGGGCATGACGGAGAGTGATGTTTGGGGCCACACCACGGACGGAGCGCTTACCCGTGACCAAATATTCTACCTCTTTCCTACAGACAAGTGACCGGAGTCCACGTCGGTGGAGAGAATTTCTCGCTAAATCGCACGTGGCGCCAAGGGCTGGGAGGACGATCGGCAATGGGGAGCAAAAAAGTGAGAAAAACAAAGTTTTGTGTGAAACCTGAGTTGTACACCATTCGGTAGTATTTTTCATGGGAAATCGAACGGTGCACCCCTCAGCTCTGTAGAGTCATCTGGAAGAGCAAAAACTCTGATTTTCATTTTAGGGCATGACGGAGAGTGATGTTTGGGGCCACACCACGGACGGAGCGCTTACCGTGACCAAATATTCTACATCAATCTTACAGAGAAGTAACTGGAGTCTACGTCTGTGGAGAGATTCCTGGCTATCTTCTCAGGTTTCCGCAAATCATCTCCTCTAAATGTGGGGAATGTCACATAATAGGTCTACTACTACTGCTGGAAACTGTTCGAAGATTCTCATTTGGAGTGGAAGAATGGGTTGATCAGCGCACGGTTAGCCAATTAGCGCTCTAGAACGAATTAAAGATCGTGAAATTCGAAAAAAAACATTCATTCAATCTCACCATATGGTGGACCGGTTGGGTACGTGGCGTATTCTGAGGGTGTTGAGATCCATGTTTCTGTGGGATGATCAGGCTGCATAGGAGGACTTATATGCGCATCACATACAAAGTATATTCATTACTTCTCGGGATGGAGGTCGAGTGCATGGCGCAATCCTAGATGGAGCTCTTTCAGAAATTGAATTTAACCATCTTGTAGATCTCGAGCAGAGCTATCAGATGGTATAAACTGCAGGTCGAGCGAACCATTTTTTAAAGAGTTATGGCGAGCCGACGGTTTGCGACGGTTTCCGACCGTCGCAAACCGTCGATTGAACAAAAATTAGTAGCGGTATTGTACTCGTCCCGAGCTACATTGCTCCGCAGTGTACACGTATAATTTATCAGTTGTCTGTCATTACTATAAACTACTAGTTAAATTTAGTTGGCGGCAGTCGTCACTTGTGTTGTAAAGTCTGTAGTGCAGAGTTCTGTGACCGCCGAGTACGAAGGGTGAGGATGTTCAACCATGAATATACACTTCTTCACTCTGCTAATGTGCTTGTTTCTTGGAGACCTCCGCTGTCATCTCCTCAGAGATTACAATGCAAAATTGAGAAAAAAGCTCAAAGTGATGTTCGGTGTGATATGCGAGCTCTCGTACGTCATCGACCCCACTGGAATGTAAGCGTGGCCGATGAACGGTTGCCGTCCCAGTTAGCACTGATTCATTCGAAGATACGGCTCGGCAAGGGTCAGCCGATAGCCTCCCGTGCTTACATTGTGATTCATAATACTTTTCTCACTATATAACTCCTTCTGAGGTATATCTTAAACGATGGTCATCCAAGTCTTTCGTGCTCCAGAAACCCTCCCTATTTACGAGAGGTCAGGAGAGTTACAGAAGGTGTGCGAGGCACCTTAGCGTCTTTCCACGACCACGATCGGGCAATGATTCGGCCTTGCGCTCGTCAAATCCGACACGGCTTGCCTTGCAAGGGGAACCGGGTGTTTTCGAATGAATCATTCGTCATTTCTCATGTTTTAAGGATGACGTTTTACGGCCTTCTGATTCAACTGTATGCCGAAAATTTCCACATCGATTTCTTGTTTTTTTGGAAACCTGCAAGCTATTCTTCTTGAAATCATCGCCTAGACAGTACGTATATGTCGTCAGAATAAAACCTTAACAATTTTAGCATTGCCAATAAATAACCTAAAGGATAAGTTATCTGAACTTTTTCGGGAATACGCCCTGCATTTGAGTTTCACTGTGAAGGATTTTGAAAGACTTGTAGAGCAATATAAAAGCTCGTGATTGGTATTTACCTATGACATTTATCAAAAGCTGCTGACCCCGTGAATAACCCTACTAGCAAAAAGAACACCACAAGGGCAATTGAGGGTCCTTAACTCGGACAATGGTTGCAATTCCGGCTTCGTCGACTAGGGCGCTAATTCATTACTGGCCCTGTCAACCGTCCAACCGCCCCGTTACAAGCGCTCCAACCCATCGCGATGAATGTGGAAATCAGCGTGCTGTCTCAAACGGCGCGCTCTCTCGCGTGTTCCGGGGTTCTCCTGATCGGCCCACCGCGCGGCGAAGCAAGAGACGCAGACGCGGCAAAGGGACGAGTCGCAGCGCATACTGTAGCGGTTAGGCGTCAGGTTAAAGAGAGTGTACCATACTACGTCTCATATCGCACAGCACGCGCTGCAACTCGTCTCTTTGCCGCATCTGCGTCTCTTGCTTCGCCGCGCGGTGGGCCTGTTGGGGGACACCCCTAA
>MU882933.1:0-22265 GCA_036418205.1 Ostertagia ostertagi
CCACCCTGTTTATCGGTTTTGTCGAAAACTTTACAGGCTACCCTTGTGCTCACTAAGCGAAGAGGCTTCCATCTAGCGGTTTTGAAGGCTGAATCATGGATCCATCAACTCGACAAGTTTCTGTAATACAGCGAAGAAGAAACAGTGAAAATCTTCATAGAAATTTGCAAATCTCCATAGAAGTTCATAGAAGGTATAGTACGAATGGAACAATGAACACAACGGTGAAAACCCATAACGATAAAGCTTCTTCAGGACTAGATGATAAACTAACTACTCTCACAAATTCTATGCAGGATCAACCAAAAATCAAACAGTTCTGCCTATTCATATGTAATACGTGATGGTAGGAAACAACGGTAGTAATGATATTATGTGATACTCAAGAGTGTAAATCTGTGCAGATACTAACGGGTACAGATTTTTGGGACATCAGCGAACTTTGAGCTTCTTCAGTTGTTCGCGTTCAGAGTTACTCTCAGCCGGTTCGCACTCGAACGATGCCAACATGGACTCTGAAATCCTCTCGATGATATCGTGATCGAACAATTTGTTTCTTCGTTCTTTTTTCCATAACTTCGAACATTCCTTTGAGAAAACTAAGCACATTTATGATTAATGTTTTCCCCGATAACGAGATTAACGAGATTTTAGGGGAAAAGTTTAATGACGGTCTGACGTTTCGACCATATCGTCGTTCTCAAAGGCTGAACGTGGCTGAGAGTGAGCTTGGCTGGCTTTATAAGTGCCACCTAAACCGCGTAACGCCTCTTCCTAACATTCCTGAACTGAAGCTGAGGGTATTCCGCCGTTCTTTCTCGTTTGTCCTTTATCTGAGAAAGGGCAATTTAATCAAGCCCTACAAGGTCTGCGCAGGCAAGATGTCCGGTCGGTCTATCTTCAATTTTCTCATGCCCATACCGCTTAGACATTACCAACTGAAATTAGCTGAAGTTGCCAAATCGCGTTTACTCGTGACCGCTACTTAAAACCCTAAAAGAGAGTAATATCCTGAGCTTGACGGCAGGCACTACACAAACGCTATCCTATGCCCTGGTCCTGGTAGCTACTTAGTAACGCAGGAGGCAATGGCTTTCTGACCAAAAGCGAGGATTGCAGTAAGGGAGTTCATATCGTTGGTGGAGGGGCAACGCAAGTGAGTGACCGCAGTTACATTTCAAGCAGGGTGAATATCGGTCGAGGAATTCCTCGACGGGGGGTCGTATTTGCCCCTGTGGAAGACGGAGGGGGGTCGTAATTGTTGGTATCAGTATCGGACGTGGCGTGGTATCCAGTATTGGGAGGAGTGGAAGGGAGCACCTTTCTACTTTGTCATTAAAATATTAAAGCGTAAGTGAACGTAATAGGAATTACTATTTGCAGGTTCCATCGTTATGCTCTTCAGCCTTCCCACGCGTACCTACGAACATAGGCTTCTCAAAAGGCGAGAAAACGAAGTGAAAGGAAGTTAAAGCACCGCAACATTTTATTGAGTGATAGTGTCCACTGTTAATCTATATCGTTGAAAATGCCCGAGGAGAAAATCGAGGCTTTAGAGTATTCCTGATCATATTTTGAATCTCGTATTGTATCGAACCATCAACAGTACCTTACACTTCTTTTTTGGTGCTGCAAAAGCCGTTCAGCGGAAACGAAACATGGTTCTGTGTTCCAATGCGGCCCTACAATATGCAAGAAACCGTATTGAAAAAGGACGGGGCTGAAGGACGGTCGCTCTGAAGGACCCCCTTGTTTCTGCATGGACTGCGCAGAGCCTCGTAGCCATAGAGGCGGCGAGGATTCCCTTAACCTGTGGGGCTTCAGGACACTGCTTCGTAGATGGTAACGAGTACATGGGCCGGAAACAGCACTTGGTTTTTGGCTGAAGGACGGCTGAGCCTGGATCGGAGCCGTCAATGCTGTCAGAGAGGCGTTGAAAAGGAGAGAGCAAGCAAGTGAGGCTGACACGTGATTATAAGAACTCCTACGTTTGATCACTGCTGAGAACACTTCGGTTTTTATTAGCAACTCATCATGCACACGCAACACCTTTCAATTGATTCAAAATTTCGAGCGAGGACCGACGGCATGGCGTATACTAGACCGAAACTAAATAGAGCTGAGTGTCTCTGATTGTGTCAGCGACAGCCGAGAGATGCGTACCTAATGCATTTCAAGGTTCGCCCCCCCCCCCCCCCCCCCCCCCCCCCCCCCTTTAAATGAATTTCCTAGCAGTAATGTACAAAGAATCCTGTTTCAAGTGAAGAAAAAACCCCTCGACTTTTCCTCGACGCAGATTTCTCTTTAAGTAGGAACTTTTCGAAACAGATCAGGTAGCCATTTGGAAGAGCAAACCTTCTACTTTCCAAAACAATCCACATGTTCCCAAACAATCGAGAATTAAGAAAGTTAATGTCTTAGAAAGACCAAAAATCAGCATGGAAATTTTGATGTCCTCGACGTTTACTCGACGTGGAAAATCTAACTGAACAGGGCATCTTCAAAACAACTTCAGCGATGGTTAGAAACTGCAATCGAAGCTCTTTCGAAGCACACCTTCAACGCTCCAAAAGATTAAGTTTCGAGAAAGTTATTAAGGTTTGAAACATAAGGGGAGGAGGCGAATTTTCATGAAAACTCGCTCCACCGCGAGAGCCGCGCCGCAGCCGCGCGAGGAAATAGCTGCCCCTTTAAATTCAAGAACTCTCTCATTGTTACTGCTATTTATCATTTTTTTCTTATTGCTGTTTTTTTCTGTCGTGTGTGTATGCGCGTAGAATGTCGTGTGTGTCACAATGGTACATTGTTTTTTGCAGGAACTTTACGTGAGTCGTGGTTTTCGCGCTATTGTCGCCGAGTGAAGGTGGGTTCTCCATTCCTATTCATCATTTCTTCTCATTACTGTCAATGTTTCTTTCTGTTCTGTGTGTGTACATGTAGAGTCAGTGTCCTGTGATTGAGAGGGGTGCCATATTGAGACCCCGTTTCACGGAGGGGGTCGTACCGAGACTACCCGTTTCAGAGGGGGGTCGTACTAGAGTTGGGTTTTCCTCGGCCACATTTTCCCACTGTGAATGAAACTCTACGGAAATGAGGAAGAAGAATTTACCGATTGTCTATTCACTCCGTGCTTATCCCCGCTCTCCTTCCTAGCGCTTAATCCGCAGTGTCACCTCAACTCGGCTTTCCACAGGCCTCTTTGATACCCTCGCAGCCGTGAGCGGCAGTGAGAGTTGAATCACATCACCCTGGTAAAATAGCAAGTAACTCTGCAAAGTTGATACATCACATTTCATAAAGTCCTTGATAACCATCTAATTTGACGGACCGTCGAAGCTCTTTCTTCGAACCTTGACGAAAATGAAAAACTGAAGGCTCATTAAATAGAATACCTCTCTCGCCGTAAAGCAGTGAGACCAGCAAGTACTGTAGAACAGATGCGTTCTTAGGAAACGAGCAATGCGCTCCTTTCCACTGCACCACTGAGCGGAGCTGCTCGGCAATTTGAGAAAAGGCCTGAAAAGGAGCTCGTTTGTTCCTCTGAAGTAACTCTCTACTTTTGCACAGGAACAACACGGACTCTAGTCTATAATTCATAATCCCCCAATAGAAAGTACAAGGGCATCATTGTTTTCCTCGTTCAGGACATTTTTAGTATAGCCACGCATTTAACATCCATAGTGATGCATTGAAGGATCGCTAAAAAAATGTTCTGAAGGAGGAAGCAGTCAATTCCTGTTCTTAGTGCTATCCTTCCGGGAAGTACAGCAAAAAAACATTTTAAAAACAGAAGGAAAAGTCTGAGAGCGGATTGACCCTACAAACTATGGACACTAGAACTTTTGTTACCCTCTACGCTACCACCCCTTCTTTCGATTTCGAGTCGATTTTAAAATGACTTTCAAATGGTTGAAACGTAAAACAACCCCATTTGGTGACATATCTGTGATAAATCTGCTTCAGTGACAAAAGGTCATTCTCCATATCGAAAAATTTGAACCATGAGAGTAATTCATCACAGAAGTGCATTCCTTGACATGACGAGATCTTTTTTCTTGAATGTTTCACTTTTTCGGTTTTTCTCCCCCCAGAATCGGCACGCTCAGATAACAGTGACTTAGTGAAATATTGGTGAGTATTAAGCCATTAGCGAAAGTGTCAGCCATCGATGGCTGACGGACTTTGCATGAAAATATAGTGAGTAATTTGCAAATTCTGACATGCTTTCCTCCGATCTAAGATCTTCTATCTTCTTTAAATGGCACCTGCCCTGGGCAGTTGGAACTTTTGCTTACTTCGATTTAGTCGAAGAAGCAAATTTATTAACTTCGAAACTCGGCCCAAGTCAATGTGCCACAAATTGAATTTTTCTATGGAACTTTCCTCATGAAAGGTTATCGACTATCGCGAATACGACACTTTATTTGTAAGGGTGCCAAATTGCATCGGCATGGCGAAGCATCTGTCTTCACAAAATTTGTTGAGATCTTGCATACAGAAGTTATTCAGGGTCCTAATCATGAACATGGTATTCATCTTCGGCCCTAGCACAAATTTGGATCTAGCATCAAATGATTCGGCGCATTCAGCGAAATCGATGTCCCATTCGTGATCAGGATGCTGAATAACCCCTGTATGGAAGTTTTTAAAGACTTTGGTGACAAAAGCTTTGTACTATGTCAATGAAAGATGGCGACAATTTGCGACTACGCCAATAAATAAGCGTCGTATTCATGACCAAAGCAATGAGTGACCACAACAAGAAAACTTTCAGCGGGAGTTTTTGTTTTTAACTTCACTTCACTTCAAAGAAAAGGTCGCGAGGATCAATGTAGCCACCGGCGGCCGACAATTCGTAACCATCTTGAGCCGGTCCAAACGGGTAAGTTTCCAGAAACGCCGCACGGTCGCGAATGGGTTAAAAAATACTGAAGAAGCATACCGCTAGGGCAAACAGGTCATCGCATGATTGCGAAGTGGACTGGTCAACTGCCTTCCCATGACATCAAAGCTTGAAAGAACTCCCGCTTACAGCATAGGATTCAGATAGTTTGGCTAGTAGGCGCCGATGTTGTTCGGCTCGTCAAAGTAAGAAAGCAAAAGGAACCGCCGAAAACAAAGGTACCGCTTTTGCATTTGATTCGGGTACTATACATACATCAAGGGTTAACTCCCCCTGTGGGCAATCGGTAGAGATCCCAATTTACTCATAAGTTCCAAGAGAAATAGAAATTTCATGGTAAACATGGGAAGAAAAAAACTTGCGATTTTGGAAACACCGAAAAGGTGCGAAAGGGCGTTGTCCCAAAAAAGTTTCCCAGCGCAATGGCTGACAGCGTTGTGCCGTGGAAGTAAAGTGCACACATAGACAGGAGTCCTGCTGAGGACGAAAAAACCAAGGAGTACAGAAAAAGGAGACGCAGACGCCAGGGTGGCATCTACTGAAGCCGTGCTCTGGATAAGTAGCGTGGCAAAATAAGTCCCTAGCATTTTTGCCACGCACCTTGGAGCCCTGAATTGGCCCTTCCTATGTGCTCTTAAGTATAACTGTTTCAAAGAACGGAATTGTTGCTACTTGAAAATCATGGAATGAGCTCCTAATCCTTTTCTTTGCAGTGTTTCAGAAATAACAGACGGAAAAGCTTTGAAACTTACCACAAAATTCAGATGGCCGTTAGGAAGCGTTCGTACACTGCCGTGGTAGACGAGAAACAAGTCCTTCAGTAGCAACACGAAGAAGGGAATCCACAATCTGAAATCCGATCGAATTGATCCATTCTCTAACCCCCACCTCGGCTTTATTTTTCTATAGAAACTCGATCTCATGATGAGTATCGAGCCAGAGCAGTTGCAAAATGAAGTCACCTTTTGAGAGCTGCCAACGGTTTCAGCTCGCTCATTGATCGCTTTCCATGTGGCCTCGCATACGAAAAAGTTACCGCAGTAGGAGTCGTAGTTGGTGTTGAAGGATTTTCAAGTCGACTTTTCCACTCGAGACGCACTGAATAGCAATCAGACCGGTCTAAGAGGTTATCAATTGACGAGAATAATTTTAAATACTTTCAGCAGAAGGACACCGAGTCACCAAAAAATGAATTTAATTTGTTTCGCTACTGTGCTTATTTTCTTTTCGTTTGGGGATTTATTTATGAAATTGGGCTGTCGGGCCTGCTATCGTCTAGAAAGGAATGACGGACTGAATCTCCGGCCTGTGAACGGGAACGAACTATGAACCTTTAGAGATCTTGCAAGGATCAATTATGAGCAGCTTGGTGCGCTTGGGAGGGGGGGGGGATTACCGAGACGCGACGAGTGATGGATCCCCCTGCTGCAGTAATGCAAAAGTGCTGGCGGTTAGCCGGTTTAGCCCCCCGAGCTTTTGCCCACACCTCTAGCGCTAAACTTCGGAACTCACAGTTCGCTTCAGCCTTGTGATAGCCGGCAGCGATAATCCAGCCACGATAGCCATCAAGCTGTTGAAATTACCTATTTCACAGCACTCCTTGGCCACGTCGATCAAATACTCAATGACCTGAAAATATTACTTTTCTCATTAATTCACAATACTGGAAGCACAATAACTTTTCTGATTAAGGGCGAGGGGGAGGGTGAAGATTATCTTCGACTGTGTAAGTGACCAGTTTCTGAACACATTTCTGTCGCTTATCAGGTTCCGCTTTCCCTACAGTGGCCCGTCTTCTCCCTCAAAATTTCCGCAAATCTAGTCATTGAGTGCGCCAGCTGTGATAAAACTAATTTGCTAAATCTAATGCTAGGTGAAATTTTTCCAAAAAACTCTTTACTCAAGGCGTAGATAACGATGAAAATATTCCTCTAGAGATCATGGTAAGGGCGGTCGAAGATGCACAAATTAAAATCCAAGAAAATAGTCGTTCTAAGCCCGGAAAACACCTTCCTGTCCGTTGATTCGCGCGCTGGACGATTCCGTTTGTTCTGGCGTCATCATAGCGCTCTCTCTGTCACACGACTGAAATCAGACGGCAAGGGGTTACCTACCGGCGAGCGTTCAGAGGCGCGAGCGGCAGGCCGCTGGAAGCATAAACTCCGTTGCGGATTGCGCATCGTTCCGCAGCCTTCGAGAATCCGCTTCCCTTTCGACTAGATATATTTCTCCTTATTTGAACTCTTACCCATGTGGACTCCCCTTTTATAATAATTTGTCACACTATCAGAATCCTTTCAAACTTCATTTCCATGAATGGGCATTTCTCAACGTGAACGACGTGAACGTCGGGGACCTTGAAATAATTTTGAATGGTTGCACGAGTTTATACTACTTCCCTCTTTGCGAACGATTTCGAGTGCCCATTAAAGGTTTGCGCTTCAAGCAGGACATTCTAGGCCGATGTCAGACTTTGCGAATCGCGCGATTCGCTAGCGTCCGCGGTCGCGTTGCGGTACCAGCCAATTGAGTGATTCACTGGCCGCGACGCGACCGCAGACGCTAGCGAATCGCGCGATTCGCAAAGTCTGACATCGGCCTAACTGGACACCTAGGTGGGCCACTTTGATGACTATATCCCCTCATTGGCCGGTCTCCCCTCGATACAGTAAGGGGGACGAGCCGTCCATGAAAAGAAAATCTTGCAGTCCACGCTCATGCTATCAGAGCGAATTGCCACATGCAAATTTGTATCTGGATGCAATAATATGGATATAAGCAATAGTGGAATGTGCATCGGGGTTATCCACATGACCAGGCTAACTAACCTCAACTCGGTGTTTCTTCTTTAGTTGTCGCAATACTTCCGTGGCAGCGAAGGAAGGAAAGTCGGTTGAACCATTCCACGTAAAAGGCGATTGAACCCATCGGACCGTTCTGAACAAATCACTTATATCGGATTTGTTTTCGATCTTCATATTTTATTGTTTATTTTTTCGAGCGCATTTAAGTGCGAAACGTTTCAAAAGCCCCTTGGAAATTGTTTTCCTCCGAATAAGAGCTACAAAACCACGAGATTTGACATTAGGAGTGGAAATAGTTGGAAGGAATCGCTAATCAGAGAATTTTCAAATAAACCTACTCGATTTCGGCCCAGATCAGCGAGGTCGTTATTGGCCAATGCGAGGAGAATTTCATCGACCCCTACCATACTGAATCGTTTAATCGTACCCCTACGTCTATACTGAATCGTTCCTAAGAATATAGTAGGAGATAAATTACAGTTTCATCGTCACTTGCAAAATATTAAATTTTGTTCTATTCTGAAAGTTACCATTTCAATATGGGTTAGTTGCTGAGCGATCGTCTTCGGTTTCCGGACAGACCGTAATAAGGCCACACTAAACAAACAATACATTTGATAAATAACCAATAACAAATCACATAATGAATATTGTAAGGCTATCAAATAAAAGATGTGCGCACGGGCACATGTATCAGAGATGCATAATACTGTCTTGCCATTGTTTATTGTGATGAGACTTAGTTATATTATCATTACGGCGTCATCCTTTTTAAGGTCATGATATCATTCCCTCAGCTAAAAAAATACCCCAACTTTTCGCGCGCACTATTTATTAACAGCGATCTATGTCACTCAACCCTAAAACAGTCTTCAATCCGAAACAAAGGCTTAACTCCTCACCACACCTCATAATTTACGTGTGCCTACTGCCTCGAGAGTGAACTGTGCCGCCTAAGTAAGATCGAGAAAATCAAAAGCATCACAAACTACGTAACTACTACTCGGATATTCCTGAAACTACTCAGAAGGAGCCGGACAAACCCCAAATCTTCAGACAACCCTTCTCATGAAATACACTACCCCGGTCACATTGGTGAGAACTTTCACAGTTCTTACAAGTTTTTCACCATTTTCATTTTCCGTCATATTTTCACTAATCACGTAACAATGCAAAGTAGCAGTTGAGGTTTATGCAAGTTACCATGATATCCGATTGAACTGGCCGCTGTGTGTTCTCATTCAAAGTTTTCTGAAGGTTTTTCACGGCTTTGTTATATCGATCCATTTTGTTCAGCTGAAATATGGAGGAGTTGAAAAATGTTCAAAGTAACACAAAAGGATGTTGAATTAAATCTTGAATACATACAGTGGATCGAAGAGTCGCCTGCAGTTCAGCTGCTCGTTGCTTGTACGTTCGATCAACCGCGCACAAATCAATCCCGAGATCACCGCAATCTACAAAAATCATCAACAAGCACGAAGTGTGGTTTTAGTTTTATGTGTTAAGTTGTTTATCAAGCGATGAAACGAAAAAATTATGAAATAATTCGTTATTAAGACTGGTAGCATCACATAATACTAGATTGATAAGACTAGGTCGGCAATCAATCCATGCATTATCGACTGCACTCTCAAAGCAACACCCCTTTGCAGCAATCTGATGTTTTTCGTCGCGCCCATCCATAACCTCTATGCGAATTCAAATTCAAAGCATGTGCAATCGATTGCAATCGATTAGCCAAACGAACATTGCCGTGACATACGTCGGAACTTTCTGATGATCAACCTACATTATGGTCTCCATTTTTTTTTGAATGTTTCATTGGTGGTGTGTGTGTTAATCTCGGAAATCTCACCATTGAATCTTTCTAGTAATATTCTTTTGACGACGTCAGTGAGCGGGGCGGGGAAGATCTGTACCATCTTTCAAAAAGTGGCACAATGATGTGTTACTGAGAGACATTCTACCTCTATGGAATGAAGTACAGCATTCTAAAACCCGATTATAACGTTTGCGTGTCAATTTATGAGCATGTTAATAGGAGCGGAGGGACTTCACATAAATGTCTGCCCTCCAATGTGAAGTGCCTGGACTTATGCGTCCCATCTCTGCGTCCCCCAATGCAATTAAAGGTAGATTTTTACGATGAAGAGCGGATTCTTCCTTAGCTATAAAATAGGATAGAGGTGGTCCGGTAAGCATGTGAGGTTTGGTAAGAGGAAAACATGTGAAAAAAGCCCTACTCTATAGATTATCCTCTCTCTTCTCTGCTTCGATTATTGCGCACTTGACGACTCTCATCGCTGTGCCCTAAACAACACACTCTCTCTGCTATCTAATCACTCGCCACGTATAGACCTGCGGCGAGTGATTAGATAGTCGGTGGGCGTACCCGCCAACCGCGCCAAGAGTGAGCCATGCTAGATCGCCGAGGTCAAATCTTTCGCTGCCAATTGCGCGTCATTGCTCACCCTTTTTGTTTTTCTCTTTTTTTTGTGGTTTTTTTGTGTGTTTTTGATTTGGCTCGTGGTGCACTCTTCTTCAGGGTAGTCGGTGGTCACCTATTGTCTATTGTAATTCTCTCTTTTCTCGATCTTGCGCTTCTTATCGTAGAATCTCTCCTTCATATATTTTTATATTCTCATTTATATCTCTATATATATCTCTTTTTACCTTTGTTCTTACTGCTTCTATCTTCTATATTTCTATCTTTGGGTTATTTCTCGTTTTTTATTCCTTCATTTTCTATCTTCTATTATACTTTGCTTTTTATTCTATTGTTTATGCGATTATCTATTCTATCTTTCGATCTCTTTTCTATTCTTTGGTCATTAATTATTATCAGTTCCTTCTAGTCTCTGTGCGTTTTTGTGCTGGTGTGTAACATCATTGCTGAAAAAAAAGAATAAAATAATGCAGCCTCTATATTCTATTCGATTTGTTGTGAATCTTCTTCTTATATAACTTGCACTATGCCAGTTATTTATATCTCTTGTTGTTGCGTGAGTTTCTGGAGCGTCATCTAATCTATATTTTATTCGTTACGTAATCTGTGTGGTAGGATAGGCGAGCTGGATAAGAATTGTGTGGGCGGCTGAGCTAGTAACATGGACTGTTTTCCTCTATGTCTGGCGAAATAATCATCCCCCCTCTCTCCTCTGTATTTGTTTTTTTGAGAGATGTAGGTTTATTTAGCTCTTGAGCGATGGTCGTAGAGCGCGAATTATACCATATATGCTGTTCCATATGATAACTCAGGGTTTATATATTAATTCCTCTGTTTTGTTTTCCTCATTTTAGATATTATTGTGTGTAGACTATAGTGGCGGCTTTCTTCTGATTATTGGTTATCGATCTTTGTCATCGTATTTCTCTATTCTGCAGCATTATCCGAGTCTCTCACTTGAGGTTACCATACATGTTGTTCGTCATACTTAATACCCGTCTTGTTCCCGAAGAACCTACCTCAGAATTAAGAATATATCTAGAGAGTAAAAAGGTACTTCTGTGTTATAATATTGTATCTAAACTTAGCCAGTACTTCATATCATCATCATAAATATCATAGTATTTCATATTTGATTTCAAGTCCCACTCACTGCGTTTTTGCGTATTAGATAAAAATGACTACACTTTTCCCTAATATTTCGGTTTCCGGTGAGAATATGACGGAAGACATTGCTCAGGGAGGTCTCCCGATTAACCGCCACAGCCGGCATAACTCGCCGAAGATGTGAGGATGGTATTTATTAGACCTCTCTCATCAGTCTATAGACAGTGTTGGTGTCGTCTTGGCGGTACACACAGTCCTAAGGGGAGATTTCCAATCTACCAGCGACCGAGCTTGCACTGATGCAGTTGTGGAGAGGATGACGTGCGAGCCCGATTTGACCTTGTAGTGTGGTCGTAAGAGTTGGTGGCATACCTCCGCGAGACATGTAATGTTCTGTACAGCGTCCTGTGAGAACTGGCTGGACCACGGACATATATCATATCGATCCTGTTTTGAGCTTATGCGCCCGGTACATTATCCGCATCTCGTATTGAACCCCGCTCTCTCGCTGAACCAGCAGCTGAACTTAGAAAAAGAAGAGCAGAGAGAGAGCAGCGCCCACGGAAGACGGCCTTCCAGAGGCTCCTGCAGCCTAAGGCCGCCTCCACTCGGCTTGATTTAGTCTAGGTGACTTCCAGTTGCGGCGGTTTCCTTGTCAGAATCACGATGTCGTACGTATCCCGATATGAGTGGTTGTATTTGTCGTCAATTTTTTTACAGGAAGATAGTGAATATATCTAATATATTAGTGTATATTTTTGTGCGATTCTTCGGTTAATTACTTGTCGTACGTATTGCACTAGTGCTTAGTCGGTGTTTGTGTTTTTTTCGTTGTTGTATACTATTATTGTCAGATCTCCTGTTGTGGTGTGCTCAGAGTGAGTATACTTGGTCTGTCTCCTTGTGAAGTATCTGAAGTCTTAATGTTCTAGTTTTTCGTCCTCTGTATATGTAGTTGTTATGTGATATTGCTTGATTCAATGGATTGTGTGTTGTCTGTATATCGTGAGGAGTATATTTGTAGTATCTGTAATATTATCTATGCTGATTGTTTTTTTGTTACTTTTATGTATTAGTGTATGTCCAATGTATAATGATTAATTAGTCATATATTAATAGGATGAATGTTAACATTTATCCTAATTATTTGTTATATATCATTCAATGGAAGGCATTAATGAATCCTAGATGCTACATGACTTACTCCCTTCAGTCAAACATGGTTAGAGCAGATGTAGGGCCTAATTTGAACGGGTTTAATCTTGTCTTCTTCTGGTTTTCTTGGCTGTTTATGGTTTTGAGCGATGACAACAATGAAGTTGTAAGTTCTTTGGTTGTGTGTTACTTTTGTTGCTCTATTAATCGGTGAAGGTCATAGATGCTGCACGTAGTTTGTTTAGTGCGATATTTTTAGAATGATCGTGGTTGGTTATTCTTTTTCCTTTTCTTGATCTTTTTTTGGTGATTTCCTGATCAGTCTCGATTTGTTCAGTCGCCTCGATTGAGGAGCACCCGCCGGTAGGCTTGTTTATTGGCGACTGTTGATACCTGCTCCGATTGATTTTCTTGTATATTTTTCGGAGGAGACCATTTCTCCAGTTTCAAGTACTCGACGTGAAACGAAAAAAAAATTTCAGAATAATGTCAATTCAATTACCTGCACAATTTTTTGCATGAGTTCCTCGGGTGACATTACAGTACGTAAGTTTAGCAGTAAACTAAACATGTAGTTAGTGTCCGCCGTGCTGTTTCGGGTGGGCAGTAGACGTGCAATCAGCGCTTCCGGAGAGCCACTGAGCACATTGCCCAAAGCGTCCACGACGATATCCTGAAATTCACTGTTCGATTACCTCAAAGTTTGAAATCGGAAATTCGAAAGTGGACTTGAAGGAAAAAGTAACCCTACAGAAGGAAGAAAAAGGAACTCTATGGAAGTCGAATCGGCAGTTATTTGTTCCATCGCAATACAAGAAAAGATTTCTAGAACGCCGTCCGTTTTACACGGCACGTGGAAAATTTAACATTGTTTTTTTTTTCAAATGAGAGTAAAACTATAATTGAATTACTAATTATTCGAATCTTTGTGAAACCAAAGCAATTATTCATATTTTCTGAACCTCAAAGTATGTAAAATTTCAACCCACATTTTGCTCAAATTTGTCGCTCCGGTGTGTGTTCAGCTCGATTTCGCGACTTTTCGTTCGATGATGTCATCATCGGCGACGAGGCCAACATGCCCTGAAAGATGTGTAGCTTAAATAAAAAGCTAATAAAAATAGAAATTATTGCGATACGATAACAATTTTTAACTCGCAAGAAGACGGTTTTGTGTAAATGGTCAAAATGAAATTTTGTTCCCTCAACATATGAAGTGTCAGACCTGCGAATGGAGCGATTCGCAAAGTCTGACACCGGCCCATTACATCTGCAATATGCGATAAGGGGATGCATATCGATTCAGTCAGCATACGCGTCGCGACTGCACGCGACTAGGTCCGCTTTTACAATCATGGTACCAAAACTGGTAAAGTAAGTCAAGCATAAATAGATGTAAGCATATAATATAGGTTACAGAAACCATTGTTATATCAAAAGTGATTTCATTGGTTTGACCGGATACACGAAAATGCTAGAAATGAGCAGCCAAATTGATGCCGTACTTAATAGCACAGTATCATCATGTGCAACTACAAAGGTGATACGAGTGCATGGCGCACTCTAGAGACTGGATTTTCTAGTTTCTCTTCTTATTTGGTCATATAGTGCTATGGTAAAGTCAGAGACGGCGTTCACCGTATAAATTAATAATTAATTAATTCGCTGTATCAAATTATTTATCTATTTATTCAGAGAAGCGTTTTAAATGTTAAGCAAATCTGTCAACTAAAAAGCGGGCGAAAACCCTGCGACGAGAGGAAAAATGTTCACACATGCGGTTGAGATAAAAGAATTTTAGAGTAGAAAAAAGCGCGAAAATGATTAATGAGAGTGACTTTGGCGGTGTGAAGGTCCTCGTTCAGTTTCAACTACGTGACTAAAGTAAAATTGAGATCGATAGAGGCGCTGGAAATGGCTCGATCATTTGCATTCGACAATGTCCAACACACACACACACATGCCAGCCACCCATCCACACGGCAAAATTAATGAGAATCCCGATTAGGCTCACCACACATGCTGATTAGGCCGCAAGGCAGCAGCCGCAGCAGCAGCGGCGGTGCTTGCTACCGGCCAGTGGCCATCTCACATATCTATGAGTTAGCACTTCTTTGACCTGACCAGGGACGATCTACACTGCTAACTTTCTGCAGCAATTCGTATTGAAGCTAGAATTAGAGGGACGCTTTGTCCTGCTTCCAAACACAGAAGAGCCAGCTGACTGATAGTCATTCCGTTCAGTGATGAAATGTTCTTCATTAAAATAAGCATGGGTGGAGTGGTCTCACATTTATTTTTGCAACAATTTTATAAGAAAAATTGCAGGTTTCAGAGTACCAGTAACTCAGCAGTTGATGAGATCAACTCAGTAATTAAGTCTGTCCCCACTACTGTCTCCAATCGCTGTCTTTGCTACAAGGATAAAGGAAAGGATAAAGCATTTGCCGTTGATCAATCCCTTTTGGGATGCGGCACGCATTCTACTTCCATTTGTACATTCGTAGTGGCGTTTGAATGCGATGTGGCCTATACAATGACTTGCGGGGGCCAGCCGATGTACAAGTCAGTGTTTTTTATCCTCCCAGACAAGTCTGGTACCAATTAACCGACCCCGGAGGGATGGAAGGCTTGGTTGGCCCGGGCGACTCACGACCCAGGATTTGATCCCCGGACCGCTCGCGTGGTAAGCGTGCCACTTGCCACTACACCACTTCCAAAGTTTATAAACCCATCGAGCGGGTGGGAGGCCAACACACACCTTTCAAATTTAGGATTTCTGTGTGAGAGCGGGAGATGGAGAATCTGGTGAATACCAAAAAATCAGATACGAGCGAGCTTATGAACACCAGCTATGCGTGCACGGTGAGCAAGCGGACGTCTCTAGGCGCTTAATAGCGAGCGCTGAAGAATTACATCTCTCATTTCAAAATTGAAAAAAGATAAGAAGCCGAAGAGAGCTGTAATCAAATCTCTCGGCAAAGGAATGACCATCAGTTGAAAACATAGGTCTAAGGAACACAAGAACAGGGCAATGTGACAGTCTTTCCTCATCAGGACAAAAAGTCACTGAGGAACATTGCGAATTTAGAGCCTCTAAAAACAATTCAGAGAGCCTTAAAACTAGGTTAAAGAGCTCCGGCAGGGAACACCCAATTACAAATCCGTCGGTGAAACAGGAGCTTCAGGAATAAGCATATCAGTTGACAGTCTATTTGTCTGGTACATTTTTGAGAATACTATGGACTTCTTATCACTTATTTGGGACGTTCTGTCTTGATTTATGATTTCACTGTTTGGGTTTTTTTGTGTTTTTTTCTGCTTTCCCTTTTGTGTTTTGTTGCGGTATCAGCTCCGGGTCTATATGATAGCAAGTTTCTTTCTGCTTGGTGATGTTATTTTTGACTTAATGGGCACACTATCGTGAGTGTATTTTTAAATAAATAAATAAACAAACAAATATCAGTAACCCTCAAACAGCAAACGCGAGAAAGGACAAGAAAGTGGATCAAAAAAGTATTTGCCAGTAATCATTTTTCTCAGAGTGCTGCGCCACACATTCTATTTGCTTTAGAACCTCAGTGACCCTTGAGTAGGATTTGACCTACGAAATGAGTTGCTATCAATGCGATTCACTGCAAATGACTGCGTTTTTTAAGTTTTTTTTTTAAGAAATTCTGAATCCTTCAACCGATGCCAAAAAGATGAGAGGCTTGGTTGGCCTGGAAGGGACTCGATTGGTAAGCTGTGGTAAGCTGTATGTCGTCCCAACCTGTTGTTTTGTATTATTCTTGTTATAACGGCCATACTCCCAGAGGGAGAATGGCCGTTATAACAGGAATAATACAAAACAACAACAACTGTTAGTACCAAACCATCAATTTTAAGGTACAGGTGAACAAATCGATACGGCGATCGATACAGTATCCATGGTAGAAGATATGTAGCCTGCCCCGAATAAAACGTTTTAAACACCGTTCACACGATTTCGGCCTCTACAATTACGAATGTTCCCGGCAAATTATCCTTTTCATTTCTTTTACTTCCGAATAGGGGTCATAAAAGAACAAGTTAATTGTTCTGCGGCAGCGCTATAAAAAATGGCACACAAATTAAATGTCAACATTTTGGCGTTAGCTTCCGGAAAAGAGGAAAACATGAAGTCATTACGATAATGGAAATTTAGCGCTACCGTGTTTTTGTAGAACTGCCAGGTAAGCAAGCAAGACTGTTTCTTCTACGAGAGTGGGTGGGCAAATTACTCAGCCGTAAACGGTAAGGTAGGTAAAGAACCTGAAAAAGGTAGTAAGCAATTGGGAAAAAACAAGAACTCAATGCCATCAAAGAGTTAAGATAGGCGATCTCAAGAAGGGCGATGTTCCAGTGAGTACGAGTGTGGTCAGGTGACCACCCACGAATCTTGATTAATAAACTTGTGGCTGTCTGATGACGTTTAGTGGGGCGAGCCGAAGATTAATGGCCGAAAGAAACAAAAGCAAATGGGTGGAACCGTGGGCGTGGCCCGCGGCTATTCAAGATGTCCTATAATGCGCGAGAACATCGCTCCGACACGAGGTTAAGTGCTCAGCGGGACAGCCATTTAACCACTGGAGGCAACGAGCGCAATTGTTTGAGGAGATTAATAACGACTGTGACCCCATTGAAGCGGATTAAGCAGAGCATTTGGTCTCAGCAAAAAGCTGGGCTCAACTGAAAACGCCGGGCTGGAAAAGGGTAGGGTAAAGGGGTGGGGTTATCAGTAGCACGACGACAAATCTTCGTGAGCAAAAAAGTAAAGTGCAAAATTCCATTGGGAGACTAACAAAAGAAGATTCAGACCATAATTCATTTTCTCCGAATGGTCATAAAGAATGGAATTTATGGCACTAAAACCGCGACGAAGAGAGGCGCACAAATGCATTTTTTGGGCCCAGCACACGAGCCCAGGCCATTCCAGTCGATCCTAATTGGCTAATGGGCAATTGTTTTCTGTCAAGACCTCTTAGCAGCATGTTCACGCTGCGCTTTCAGTCGGCGACCTCATCACTTTTTGAACATAGCCGAAGGCTGGTGATCGGAGGGCTTTATGAGGTTATAAATGAAAAGACCAGAGTTCATCCTTTGAGATCGGGACTGGCACATGCAGGTGAGTCGGTTCAAATCAGGACCAGCAGAATCTCCTGAGAAGTCTATGCTGGAGATACTTTGATCTCGAACTTCGGTAGGGTTGTGAGCCTTGGACCCTTGCAGGCTCTGAAGAAGGCGATTTCGCCTGATCTGTTAGCCCAATATACGTCTATTTACCAAGCTCGTAAGAAGTTCCAAAGAAGACATCAACAGCTACCTTGTTTTCTGTGTTCGTTATTTTGCTGGTTCGGGAAGAATGCGGCACATATGAGACTCACGCCTCCACGCAGACCCCGCCCACAGCGACATCCACAGGATTGTCCAGAATTTCAAAAGCTAGTAGATTATGCCAGCTAAGGTGCGTCTGCCGCATCGAGCAGCAACACAAGCGCGGTATATACAGCAGGGTTTTGGCGCCCGAACATCATGGTAAATCACCTTTGGTAGCTATTGTTCATGTGTATTCCCAAGCGATGGGAATCAGTTGGTGAAAGTGGAGCAGCTTAGGGTAGAGAGAGAGCGAATGAGCAATCTTGACCAGCCAATAGGGACCTTTAAGAGCTCAGACTTACTATGAGTTCCACATAATCCAACCTTCTTTGAGATATTCTTCCTTTGCTCTTTACTATCAGTACCGACCTAGGCTATATTTTCAAGTTGCGGATCCTGCTGATATTCACTGCACATCCACAAGATATCTAGTAAGAAGCAACCGCATTGAAGTCCAGATGCATGTCAAGCTCGCAAGTGGGTCTTCCCGAAAAGAAATAGCTACGATTAAATTGCCTTTCACATCTGGGGGAACAAGAATAGGAAATTAGTGCATAAAGGATGAAGCATAAGGCTTTAGTTTTATCCTTTAAATTATTGCAAGCCCTTTCTAATTATATTTCGATGAAAAAACGCTTATTTGCTGTTCAGAATCACCGTGCCCTGGCTGCAGCTTCTGCTGCACCCATCCCACCAGAGCAAAACCAAAAACACTGAGCGAGTAAGCCGACGCCAAGTATGGGAAGCATTCAGACGGAAATTCTGAGGGTGGGCGTGATCAATGCCTTTTTGGCGTGGGAAGCCAGCGGAATGCATAAAAGCTTTCAGAATTCCTAAGATATTCGAGACGCACAAACGGATGGCAAAGAAAACCGAGACGTAAGCGGTGTGGGTGGCATCCTCACATGGTTCAGATTACCCTATCGAGGATCTCCGGGTCGATAAGAAATCTTCAAGGACTTCCGGGGCGTCATAAGAAGAGGCGTTATTATTTGCTCTATACCAGAGCTTCTTTACAAATATTCATATTTCAGATCCCTAAGAGAGGAAAATGATGAAAATTAGAAATTGAATAATCACTTGGAATACGCCACGCATTTCTCTTCTATTCAACTCGCAGAGGCGTTTGCATACGCATGAGATCGGAACGGCCATTATATAGGACCTTGCTTTCTCGTTTTAGACAAGCGTACCTCTAATGAATCGATACAGTGAAGTAGTGCTGCGGCCGAGGTTGGGACTTGGCTTATGTAGTTTGGAGGGGTTTGATCCTATAGATCAAATCGCTCGCAACGCAGGACCTTTAGATGTCACCTCTCCTTTAAGCTCGAGGCTGGCAGAAAAGCAGACCTTCGGAGAAAGCACTTCATGCGCATTGTAAGGGAACAATGCCGAGATTCATAGAAAGTCGAACATGGACATCAAACTACAAGGATTTTCTCAGCGGAAAACTGGAACCAATCCAAAGGTGAGAAGAGAACCATGAAGAAAGAATCTTCTAGTGGATAACCCACAGAGTAAATTCGGCCAACTGAAAGAAAGAGGAATTTTGGAAAAACAATTCGAGCAAAACAACTGAAAATTAAAACTCAAAAGGTTTGACTCACGCGCTTCAAAATTCACAAAGCTTCTAGGTACATTTCAGCGATGGAAAAGGTCAGAAAAATGGAGGATTTTTCTCCCATTGCTGAAATCGATGGATATATGTAGGAAATTGCAATAAGGGCACGCCCAAGCCTAATTTGCCATTTTTTTGTCGACATTACCAAATTAAACGGCCGACTCCGTGCCACTGGAAATATGCATTCAGTAGAAGAAAAGAAATGATGGATAGAGAGAAAATGCAAGTGGACAGGAGTTCAGACGGCAAAATGAACACTACTGCATTCAGAAACCGTCAGAAAACTGAAACGTCAGAACAATTGGCCAAATGCAGGTGATGCGTGTTTCACAGAAAAGTTTTTATTCTTCCTCTGTGGCAGAATACGAATAGAAATGGAGGAATTCGGTGATAATCAAACTCAGACTAGTATGCGCCACGCATCCGACCCATGTTAAGAATCGCAGTAATGTTTGTTTGAAAGCGCTTTGGCCCACCCTGGGCTTGTCGATATGAGTGTCTGTGTCGTTATTCTAGCAGATGAGTATGTTATCAAGTTAACTTCCTGAAGGGATGGAGGGCTTCGCTGAGGTAGATAAGATTTAGGTCTGGGATTCAAAGCTCAGGAGATGTTTTACTAGAGACGCCATTTGCCGCGGCTTCATCTCCGTCTGCGCGGAATTCCGCATTATTATTCTAATTTTGCCAGTTGGGCTTCACTTGCCTTAGAGTTAAGGGGGCGGCGGCTTAAATTTCGCTCGTCGCTTATTATAGTACATAGTAGAATGAGCACTGAGGTTGAGTTTCTGCTCACAGATCTGGCCGTCGGCAGGGCGCCCACAAACTTACATCGACACTACACACTAACCCTGCGACATCGTTGGTGAGTGGATAACCCCCTGGTCGATCCATTTGTGTGTGACTCACTCCGCGAATTCGACCTCATGAGCGGGTAAATTGGAAACGGTCAAAAACGAGGTTGTCAGAGCGGTCATGCACATTGCTTGTTCAACTGAAGGCGCGGGAACAGCATTGGCCGAAGTCAGACTTTGCGATGGAGCGATTGTTTGCACCAAAAAAACAAGTTGCCAAGGAAGTGACGGATCGTTTGAGCGATAAATCGCATGCGAGCGACGGGACATTTACGAGCTGATGACGCGCCGAATTATCGTTGGTCGGCCGTGTAAATCTCCCGTCGCTCGCAGCGATGGATCGCTCAAGCGATCCGTCGCTCCTGCAATTTGTGCACAATCGCTCCAATCGCAAAGTCTGACATCGGCCATTCGGATGGTTACACTTGCTAGAATTATCACATAAGAACAGCGATGGATTTCGAAGGGCAAGGCAAGCGACATGAGTTCCAAGAAGAGGTGAAGGAACGACGAAAGAAAGGACTCGCATTGAAGTAAAGGCCATGGCAAAAGATATCCTGGACTGGACCAAGCGGCGACGTTTAACAGACACAGGGCACCGTGCGACAGCGTGGGATAACGCCAGAGAGAAGAAGAAGAAGAAGGGGGCAAATTGGAGATGTCAAAAAACGACTGCATTGCTACAAAGCGTACATGCCCCCTAATTTTTTGGGGAAAGGATCCATCGCATTTATGTGGAATGCACAGGAATTCAATCGAAAGCCTTGGTTTTAAGTGCAATGAATTATACAACCTATCTAACTGACCGATAACTTGATTGGCCTAATTACCGTGGGATAAATACACTCACTTCATCGGCTTTAAAAAACGGAGATGAACGAAACGATTCGATAGTGAACGTGAGAAGGATAACGATGAATGACCTTATGCAGCGACTACAAATGATTAATGAATGACTTGTGCGGCTGACAGGGTGGAGACCTACAGATATGACGATTCCCTCGTAGAGAGAGTAAAGCCGTCTAGACAGAAGACGTAATTGCGTTTAGGAAGGCTTGACCTTTGAAGGTAAAGTTCAGGATTGGACTGATGTATCATTGCGCTTGTAATTGACAGTAAAGATGTGCAGTAGCGGTCAAAAGTGTTTGCCGAAAAAGTTTCTCGTGCGCTATTTTCACCCTTGTAGAATTTGCGTGAAATAGTGATATGCTATGTATTTTGGTGTCTTCTAATTCTCCAGACTTGAAGGCCCAAGATATTGAAAAGCTATTTTGGCGAGCACTTTTGACCGCTACTGTATGTGTATCGCGAGTTATGAAAAAAAACGGGGAGAAACTGTCAACAAGGACGAAGATAAAGTCCCTTGTTACCAGGAGCGGCGAAGCAAAACAGTACTGATTCGTGGGCGTGGTCATTGGTGTTGGGCGGGGCAATATTGCATCGTGGAGCCTTAACGCCTCGGCCTTCGAATTATCCCGAAAGTTGTGTACATGTTCCCTGCTTGCGTACGACTGCGTTTTTGTCTGGGAAATTTTTGACCTCGACCAAAAATCGCGGACCTTACCTTTGAGGATGCGTCAGGGCTGAGAGCGAATCGTGACTTGTGTCGAGTGGATTTTGATTAGGTATGGTTTTCTCTTTTGGAATTTCCAACTATTCAAACTGTTTTTAATAACGGGTTCAATGAACCCAGTTGAAGGCTTTTTGGGAGATCTCCCTGGAAAATGATAAAGAAAAGGTGGCTGGGTTCCTTATGAATATTTTTCCATACCTTCAGTATGTATGGGTATTTGACCTCCATACGAGATTGCAAAAGGATTTGAATGCATAAGGGATCATACCAATTCCTTTTCGGGCCCTACCGATGTTCAAGTCAGCGATTTTGTCCTCGCAGGTAATCCTGTATGGGACAGTATGTCTATACCTATAGCCAGCTCCAGTGAAGAAGGCAAACAGCTAAAGTGGAATTTGCTTGGAA